>JADOBS010303554.1:0-20242 GCA_015708375.1 Cydonia oblonga | reverse complement strand
CCCTCCTTCTTTCCCCCCTCCTTTCTTTCCTCCTCTTTTTTTTTTTTCTGATTGGGTTGTACCCATTTCCTCCACTCACAGCCCGCCACGTGGTTTCACTACTCCCTGCTCCAAAAGATCTGGAGCCCTCCAGAAAATGGTCAAATGATCATTTCATCCCTGACTTTGTTCGTTTATAACTTCTTCGTTATAATTCCATTTCACGAACGGTTTGCACCTACGCGTTCGTGAGATCGAGCTCTATTCAAAATATAAATTGTGACCTCAAAAGGTCTACGGATTTTAACTAATTAATTTCCAAACTTTAAACCTCGTATCTAGTTTAATTTAAAATTAAACCTCGTATCTAGTTTAATTTAAAACTTAACTCACATCAGTTATCATAAATTCTTGAAAAATCATATAAAAGCTCAATTATAAAACTACGTAGATTATCATAATTTCCGGAAACAAACTTTAAAAGTTCTCGATTAAATTCTTCAGAATCATAAATCGATTTATTTACAATTGTACCATGGTCGATTCAATTACAGAAACCTTCATTGCAAACTCTGCTGCCTTCCAATTTCCAGCTCCTAGTTCATTTGGAACTAGAGGTGGGAAAAGTTTAAACCTCGAACACACGGGTGGAATTTATGTCAGCGCCCTACTCACTAGGATTGGACCATATGCAGCTAAAATAGTCATGTTAAAATTGATGAGTCAATATTTTACTATATATTTTACCCTAATGTTAGTATTAATTTATTGATTATTTTAGTTAGATTTTGATACGTTGAATTATATTTCTAAAGTAAGACATTCGATTTCCTCTTGAGTGTAAAGTAATCAAACGGATGAATTTTAGAGTGATTTTAATTGAAGGATGTTTGTGTGTCTTTCAAGATGATTGTGTCAAAGTTTCAAATTTATCTACCAATTTGTTTGACCGTGGCAATGAAATAAAGGCCCAGCGCGCAGCTTTTCCAGATTGATGTTTTTGAACGTTTTGGGTATTTTGGATATCAAGATGGTATATTTTGAGGAATATTCCTTTTGTGGATTTGTAGGGGACGACTTAAGCTTTCAAAAGAGATCTTTTGGGACTAAATCAGAGTTGATTTTTCTGGTCAAAAGTCTGATTTTCTGATAAGTCCGAATTTCATTTCAAATAGGAAACCTTTTATTAGCTGTTTTATTATTTTATTATGTTTCCTAGTCTTATTCTAAGACCTTTTCTACCTAGGTTTTATTTTGCATTAGTATAAATAAAGCTATTTAGCCATTAGGGAAAGGAATGCATCAATTTGGAGAACTTAGCTAGGCCTTGACAATTTTTACCTACAAGGTGTTTTCTATCTATGTTCTTAATAATATTTTGTTGTATGGTTGTTCGTAATTAATTTTCGTTTGCTAGGGTGATACTTTGAGCCTTAACATGAATATGTAGTTTTTTTATTAATTGCTTTTGATATTATGCATGTTGTGGAGCCAAAAATAATCCCAAAAATTCTATAGGCAACACGTGGACTTTTATTCAAGAAGGACAAGATTGCCCTCAATAAATGGCAGGCTTCTCAGATTCTCCCACGCGCAGCTCACCTCCCTGAAGGACCCAGCAGCTGAACACAACTGCCCACAGCTCACCTGCCTGTGGCAAGGAATTAAAGATAAGGATTAATTACCCAAATCCTATCTTTAATACATTCCTAATGAAAGATTGACTCCAATCAAGTAAGTAATCCTAATTTAAATCAATTAAGGATTATTACCCTATTATCTCCAATTAAATATCTTGGGAATTTTTAGAGAATTTTTTCTCCATTAAACCCTATATGGCCAACCCTAGCCCTATAAATACCCCATATTCTACCAATTTTTCAGAGTTTTTGCAACCCTAAAAAGCCTACACACTTTACTCTCTCAGAGAAACTAATTTAGGCATCGGAGATCCGTTGACCTAACCCTCCCACCTCGTGGGCGCATGAGGCTTAGGTCTCTGATCAAAGGTGTTGATTGTTTTGCAGGTGCATTTTCGTTAAGACTGAAGATGGTGGAAATTTGTGTCCACAAATTGGTGCTTTCATTAAGAGCTGATTCAAAACACTCGAAGAAGCCTCTCGCATTTGTTTCTTGAATTTTCTATCACATTGAATTTCTTACCGTGACCTAGTAACCACGGCGAGGCCACCAGGCCACGACGCCACTTCCACTAAACCCTAGGCAGGAGGCCCAGAATTTGGCAACGGCCACAGCAAGCATTGGGCAGGAGACCCAGCCCAATGCAGCAGCAGGCCTTGTCACATAGTAGGCCTAAACCCGAGCCCAAAATTCGGCAGTTGCTGCCAGCCAAGCAGCTCAGAGGGCCCAAGCTCAAGCCACTCAGCCAGCAGGCTAAGATGTGGCAGTCCAATGGCTAGGAGGGCCTACGACCATGCATATCCAAGGGCTGCCCGCTATAGGCTCAAGCTTTGTACCTGCAATCCACTAAACTTCCACCACACCTGGAGACGCCCATCATCCAAGCTTTTCCAATCCAAATGGCGAGCAATATCTACCCCAACAAGTCGCCAATTTGACGAAAGCCATCGCATAGCAAACTACCTTGGTGAACCAACTCCTCAAGTGCATTGAGATGTAGCGTACCCCAAACGAGGTGTCCAGAAGCAGGACAAGGGCAGAAGAACGTGACTTATTCCAGCGACGTCTTGGTAAATAACCACACAACCCGCCACTAACTGTGCGTTCAGGTAGTGTGCACTCTCGTTTGGGCCCTCGAGAAACGTCTTCTCCTGCCCAAATGCATAAAGAATCGTTCATTCCCGACTTGGATCACGAGTCAGTGTGCATTCGAGGTTGGGTCCACAGTCCGACGAGTACTTAAGACCTTCTAGGAGAAGCGTCCACACGAGGCTAGGCCCGCAAGGAGATCCTCCTACGAGGCAACGGAGTAGGCAGTCGCATGACGCCAAAAAAATAGCACGTGAGCAGTCCAGCTCAAGTTCCACTGGCAGCCTCTGCCCAAAACAACGACGAGCAGCACAAGGCGAACTTAGTGTACCGCAACTGTGGCAAAGAGAAGTAGGACGAACCGAAAACCAACATGGACCAGCAGGTCAACACCGGAGACAGCCGGAGGCTCCGTTGCCCCACCAGGCACAAGTCCAGGAGGAAGTACAAAAGCTCGTTGCAGAGCAGTTGCGCGGATTCCAGCGTATAGACACTACCGAAACTTGGCCAACTTCAGCAGGTCACCATTTACAGACGAGATCGAACGGACGAAACCACCGCGGAAGTTCAACCCGCCATATTTCACCTTGTTTAGGGGAGATGAAGATCTGAACAGATACTTGATGCATTACCGAAATACCATGACCCTCTACACCAGCAACGATGCTCTCATGTGCAAGATCTTTGCCACGACGCTACAAGGCAAGGCGCAAGACTGGTTCCACACTCTGCCGCCACGTTCAATCCAAAACTTTAACGAACTTTCCTTAGTTTTCACTAAGGAATATTCATCCTACCGTTCGATCAAGAAAATATCTGACCATCTTTTCAGCATGAAGAAGGACCCGAAGGAGTCACTCCGCACTTATGTTAAAAGATTCAAGGTAGAAAAGGCAAAGATCATCGGATGCGATGATAACATTGCATGCTCAGCTTTCCGAAAAGAACTCCCAGTAGATCACCCGTTTTTCGGAGAACTAATTATGGGCAAGAACCTGTCTCTGGCAAACTCTTATCCTTTAGCAGAAAAGCACTCATTCTGGGATGAGGAAAAACGTTCCCAGAAACCGCCTGAGCAGCCATGCAGAGCCTGGAATCGACTCAGAAATAATGAGAAATAAACCACTCAACATCAAAAGCAAGCCAAGAGACAAGCGCAAGAACCGGCCATCAGTGAAAGAAGGCACAGCGCCCAAGTAGTACACTAGGTTCTCAGTCCCGATCAGCCAAATCCTTCGTGACCTCAAGGACAAGCCATGGTTCAAGCCGCCACCGTTTGTAAAGGGTGACACCTAAAAGTTGGACCAGACTAAGTATTGTGCATTCCACAAGGGTTCTGGGCACACAACCAATGATTACACCACATAGAAGAGGTACCTCGAACAACTCGTGAAGGAAGGCAAGTGTGACCAATATGTCGACAGACCAGTTGCCCGCCCAAGGCGAGAAGCAGATGTCAATGCCGAACCCCCAACCAAGACAATCTGAATCAACGGAATCTTTGCCGAATCCGAGCATCTAGGGGCCATCAATAACTCCAAGAAGACAAAAATCCAGTTGGCGAGATCGGTCAATTAGGTTTAAGCCATAGATGTTGTACCTGGACTAATCGTCAGCTTCACCGAGCAGGACGCTAAGGGAGTAGACTTTCCCCATGACAACGCCCTGGTGATTTCTGTACAACTGGCCCACGCCATCGTTGATAGAGTCATGGTGGACAACAGCAACTCAGTCAACCTCTTACAACTGTCAGTCATCCAGAAGATGGGCCTAGAAAGCACGATCCAACACAAAGCAGAGGTATTAACCGGCTTCAACGGACTTACCTCAACTGCCATAGACACTATCATATTCGATGTAACCAGCCAGCCGATTGTCTCATCGTAGGCCTTCATGATTGTCAACGACCCATCTCCTCACAATGAGATATTGGGCTGACCCTGGCTAATGAAGATTGGAGCTGTGACCTTGATCGAGTATCAAAAAATCCGATTTCGCATCTAGGAAGAGCAATCGGAGAAATCAAAGGCGACCAGGCCATGTCCAGGTGATGCACTGTACAAGTTCTCAATGAGTCGAAGAAAAAATCTTTCGCCCCAGCAGTAGCAGCTGAAGTGCAGAAAAACGACTCTACCTCTTCGAAATAGCAATTACAGCAGGCAGGTCAAGAAGATGGCGTTAAGGTCGACAATGCCCTGGAAGATGAATCAGGATGGAAACCCGAAGAAGACGCCAAAAGAATCATTCTTCACCCCCACCAGCCAAAAAAGACGACTACAATCGGCTCACGTCTGAGCCCAAAGAAGAAGGAAGAATTCACAGCTTTCTTTAAGGAAAATCGTGACATCTTCGCATAGTCACCCTCTGACATGCCCGGCATTGATCCAGCGATAGCTTGTCACAAGCTGCACATCGATCCCGCTGCCAAACCTGTGATCCAGAAAATGTGACATTTCGCACTTGAACGAGTAGCGATTATTGAGGCGGAGATCAACAAGCTACTAGAGGCCAGATTCATTGAGGAAGTGACACATTCGGCATGACTGGCCAACGTCGTGCTAGTAATGAAAAAAGAGAAGGGCAAATTGAGAGTATGCGTGGATTACACCAACCTCAACAAGGCGTGCCCTAAAGACAACTACCCAGTTCCCCAAATCGACCTTCTCGTTGACTCAACTCCGAGAACCAGCTGCTCAGCTTCTTGGACGCATATTCAGGCTATAATCAGAATGCCATGCACAAGCCTGACAAAGAAAAAACTGCGTTCGTGATCAAGCAAGGCACATACGACTACAAAGTCATGCATTTTGGCCTCAAGAACAAAGGAGCAACCTACCAGCGGCTCGTAAACACGATGTTCAAGAAGCAGATCGGAGTCACCATGGAAGTCTACGTCGACGACATCATGGTGAAAAGCAAGCAGCGGTCAGACCACATTCGCAACTTGGTAGAAACTTTTGCCATTCTTCGAGAGTACAACATGAAGCTCAACTTAGCCAAGTGCACATTTGGCGTCTCTTCAGGCCGATTCTTATGGTACTTTGTAACCCAACGAGGAATCGAGGCTCATCCAAGGTAGAACAAAGCGACCCTAGACATGAAATCTTCCACAACTTTGAAGGAGATCCAAAGTCTGACTGAACGAGCAGCCGCATTGAATCGCTTTCTTTTGCAATCTACCGACAGATGCAAGCCCTTCTTCAAGGCAATAAAAAAAGGCGCAGAAGGACAAATGGGGCGATGAGTGCGGAAAAGCATTTCAAGACCTGAAGCAGTATCTGACATCACCTCCACTACTATCCAAACCGGAAGCAGATGAGAACCTATACATCTATCTTGTGGTATCAGAAGCAGCAGTGAGTTCTACCCTCATACGAGAAGATGTGAGGGCTCAACTTCCTGTATTCTAGACATCCAAAGCTCTCTTCGATGCGAAAACCAGATACTCAAAGATTGAAAAACTAATTTTGGCGCTAGTTGTTGCAGCTCGGAAGCTCAGACTTTACTTTCAAGGGCATCCGGTCATCGTTGCATAGTCCAGATGCTTCTGAGTGAGTAATGAAGTGGGCGTTGGAACTTGGTCAATATGGCCTAGCATACCAACCCTGCACGGTAATAAAAGACCAGACATTGGCAAACTTCATAGCAGAATTCACCCTAAGCATCAAGGATCGAGAGCATGCCTAGTTCTTGCTACCCCAAACGGCTCAATACTCGAGCAGGCAATCACACTAAGCTTCAAAGCATCAAACAACGAAGCAGAGAATGAAGCCGTACTAGCAAGTCTTCAATTGGCAAAAGACCTTTCCCAGCTGATCACCAACCAAACTTAAGGGGAGTACGCAGCAAAACATTCAAGGATGGCCCGATACCTCGAGAAGGTACGATAGTAGCAAGCGATGTTCCAAGCGTACACACTCACTCAAGTTCCACAGGCAGAAAATGCCCATGCAGACGCATTGGCAAGCCTAGGCTCCGCATTAGACCATCAGCTCAGACGCTCAATCCCGGTTAAATACCTGGAGAAGCTGAGCATAGATGAGGAACCAGTTGGAGAAAAAGCGCAGATCAGCACGACCTCGAGTTGGCAAAATCCCATCATCGACTACATAGTCAATGGAACGCTCCCCGCATACAGACTAGAGTCCAGGAAGCACCAAATGTAGGCATGCGACTACATGTGGAACGGCATGCTCGTTCGAATATCCTTTTCAGGACCACATCTTCGCTGCCTATCGCCTCCCGACGACCTGAAGATTCTCAGCTCAATCCACGAAGACGTCTGTGGAAACCACTCTAGAGGCCTATCCTTGGCGCCAAAAAAGTTA
Source organism: Cydonia oblonga (assembly GCA_015708375.1). Lineage (NCBI taxonomy): Eukaryota > Viridiplantae > Streptophyta > Magnoliopsida > Rosales > Rosaceae > Cydonia > Cydonia oblonga. The sequence continues at coordinate 13,205 of JADOBS010303554.1, read as the reverse complement.
TCCACGCTGGCTATTATTGGCCAACCATGCATCAAGACGCCAAAGAGTATGTACAAAGGTGCGACAGCTGCCAGCGCTACAAGCCCATGCCTGCACTACCTGCCAACGAACCCTATCCCTAGACGAGCCCGTGGCCATTCATGCAATGGGCGATCGACTTGGTAGGACCAATGCCGCCTGCTACTGGGGGCAGAGACATGATGATCGTAGCAACTAACTACTTTACCAAATAGGTCGAAGCCGAACCCATGACCACAACTACCCAGACGGACATAGAGCGCTTCATATGGAAGAACATCATCTGCCACTTCGGTATCCCACACTCCATCGTCACCGACAATGGCCCACAGTTCGTGGGCAAAGACTTGGCGAGACTCCATTCTCTTTGGCTTATGGTTCTGAGGCGATTATTCCTCCCAACGTCGTAGTGCCAAGCATCAGTACTGTATTGTCAAACCTCGAGCAGAACAAAAAGGAGATGGCCACCAACTTAGATTTGGCAGAGGAACAGCGCGAGAAGGTTATCACCCGCATTGCGGCCTATCCACAGCATCTCCTCTCTAACTACAACAAAAGGACAAAAATTTGACAGTTCCAGCCATGAGACTTAGTCATCAGAAAAGCCTTCATCATCACCAGACGGGAAGACTCCAAAAAGATGGCACCGATCTGGGAAAGTACTATGTGTGACCTCCCACCAACCCTTGGACCATGATCAAGACGAAAAAGTTCAAAAGACTCAAGTAGCTCGATGGACAAAGGTCTCGTATGCCGAGGGTTATCAGTTGTTATGACATTATTGCCAGTGAGCAAAGTTAATAAAAGCCTCTATTGTCAATAAAGATTGAAGGAATTATTCGCAAGCCTGGACCAAATGCATAAACAAACTGATTACCTCTTGCGATAAACAGAAAACACCCTCTGCCCGGCAGACATGGTGCAAGACACCCGCCGCCCTGCTGATATGGTGAAAAACATCCTCTGCCCGATGGACATGGTGCAAGACACCCGCTACCCTGCAGACATGGTGAGAAACACCCTCTGCCTGGCAGACATGGTGCAAGACACCCGCTGCCCAGCAGACATGGTGAAAAATGCCATCTGCCCGGTAGATATAGCGTGAGAACGCCCTCTGCCCTGTTCTGCCCTGCAAACATGGCATAAGATGCCCTCTGGCCTACAGACATGGCATAACCACCCTTGTGATAAGCAGAATGCGCCATCTGCATATTCACACATGGTGTATCTGGAATATCCAAGCGTGGATGGGTAGTACGACTGCTCAGTTTCCCTTGATGTCAGCGACCACCTGAGCCGGATGACTCCCAGAATTGGCCAAAATAGTCTTTCCACATGAATGGGCTTAGCCAACTAAAGGATTCAATTCCGCGGGACCCGGGTCTCTAACCGAAAGAGACAGTTAAGTGCAGGACACCTGCCCATGAAAGATCTCGCGTGAACAAGATGGTATGTCCTCGACGTGCAGATCTTCATGAAGTGGCTTGATTTTAAAAGTGTTGCAATACTAGTCAAGCAACCTGAGGGATCAAAGCTGCGACTCGGAAAGATATGGCCTCTAAGAAGTGACTACGCCTTCACCTTACGCCAAAGAATGCCTCCGAGAGCCAAGGATGACGCTTGAAGTGGTCACGCGGGTCATCTGCTTCTGTAAGTAAGACGGCCGGCCGACGACCCTACAGCTATAAGCCCAAGGCAGCCTATAAGCCGGAACTTACGCCTGCCATGACTACGCGGACTCGCCTACTTACTTATAAGCAGCGCTTCTGGTCGACGGTCTATGGTCTAAGTTTTGTTGGGACAAACTTGAATGTCACGGCTATAGTAGTTGTGCGGACCTCCACTTCTTTCTACAAGAAGCACGAATCCGGCCGATGGCTTTGTAATTTAAAAATTTCGCAATGTGCCCTGGGAGGGCCAAGGCTCAAGAAGCCACCAAAAGTCGAGTGTCACGACTATAGTAGCTGTGAGGACTTCCACTGCTTCCTACGAAAAGCACAAGTCCGGCCGATAGCTCTATAAGTTAAAAATCTCGCAAAATGCCCCGAAAGAGCCAAGGCTCAAGAAGCCACCAAAAGTCGAGTGTCACGACTTATAGTAGCTACACGGACCTCCTCTGCTTCCTATGAGAAGCACGAGTCTGACCAATGGCTTTACAAGTCATAACTCCGAATTGACACGCTCAAGGTCATCGACCACCAGAGAAACACGATTGATTTCCTTCTCTGCAGCTTCCAACATCGCTTGAGTCACACTAAGCCTAGCATTCAAATGGGTGGCCTCCTCACGAGTAACCTCCAACTGCAAAGAAGTGGGGGCAGAGACATCAGACCTTTTCAAAATGACGAGTTTAGATTCGAGCTTCTTAATCGTTTCCACAGTCGAGCAAAGCTGAGCCACAAATGCCACTTCGGCCTCATTAGCACACTTGATAGCATCCTGATCAATGCGCATAGACTCGGCTGCCAAGATCAAAGTCTTATTAATTGTAGGGAGGACCTTATTGAGTAGGCGGGATGCTTTGCAAATGAGTTTGAGAGGATGATAACTTTCCCAACACTGTCAACGAACTTGGCGCATGCATCGACGTCCTCAAGCAGGTCAGCCTTCAGCAATGCACAAAGCTTAAGAAACTTTCTAGCCTCAGACTTGGTGGATCTCTCACAACTGCCCATGCGAGCAGATCTCCTCTTCTCAGCAGATGAGTTAGTCACGGCAGAATGAGGAATAAGCCCAAAAGCTAATTTAGCAGCAGAATCCACCTTCCCACTCTTCATCACGGCGAGCCTTTCAGAAGCCGATCCAGACTTAGCTCCTGACAAACACTTCGATACAAACCTGGACACTGAAGGCACCACCGAACCTTTCCGCTGGGCAAGTCTCTCAACAATGGATGCAGTCGCCTTCGGAGCATCAGGTCTCATAGGCTTAGGCTCGACGATCTTCTTTGCCCCTTTGGGGGAGGTTAGATCAATGACAAGCTTCTCGATAACAGACGAGCTCCCACGAGCAGCGGAAAAAGTCTTTGGCTTTTTCTCGGCTGAAGGCTCACGAGCAGGTGAGGAAGATATTCTATTTCCACCCTCGTTGGCGACAGGCTCTGTAGCAGCGATCGGGCGAGCCAACGCCTTATCCTTAATCTGTTTTATCTCTTCCTTTGGAGGCAGACCACATTTCTCCCGATGAAAAGGGCTAAGCAGCCAGTACCATTCACGGTACTCAACAGGAATGCCCAAGGCGACGTGCACTTTCTTCATATCTGCCGAAGTCCTTGGAATAGAGCCAAACTCTGAATCTACACGAAGTAAGAAAGACGATCAAAGAATTGAAGTCATAGAGTAGCTCAACAAAAATTCAAGTAGGATAAGAATGAAGCAGTTCACTTACCACTAATAAAGGTAGTCGAGACACGCAGCTGAGGAAAAGAGTTAGACTCCCACTCTTCGCTTACCTCCAAGGTGTCTCTTGCCCAGTCATGATAACCTTTGTTAGAAGCATCGAACAGCCTGTGGCGAGATCTCAGCTGCCCCACACCTTCCTTGTGGCCAATCTCAAAGAAGTACCATAACTCATTTATGGTAAAGCCAAGATCAAAGAATCTGCTCAAGTTCAAGAATCCCACCATTGCACGAACTGCATTTGGGGAGCACTGAGCAGGTGCACATTTCATGGAGCAAATCACCTTTTGGAAAAGACGCGGCATGGGAAAGGTGAATCCCAACACAAAGTAATACGGGTGGAATTTGATAGCTCTCTTCCTAGCAGAGGCACCCTCTCCATATGGTTCATGGCTACTATCATCTTTCACCCGCTTAAGGCGAACCCCAGACGGAATCGCATGTTTATACGCCTCAAGAAAATCCCGAAACAGCTCGTCGGAATTCATCTTGACATGCGCAGCCTTGAAGTAACCCACCTTGCCAGAAGAACCACTTTGACGATACAAAGGTGGGGCATTTAGATCCAGGTCCAAAAAAATCAACTACTTTTGGATTGAGTCCAGTTAGATGTTCTTACCAGTTTAGGTCTAATTGATCTCATCCTATTCCCGTTTTGCCCGTTATAGTAAAAATAAATATATATTTAAATTTCCTAATTTATGCATTATTTACTCAAATTTGAATCCTCGAATTCCTCAGTCTAGCCACTATTTAAGGAAAAAAAATAAAAGTAAGTTCATGTGTATGACTATAAACCCACGATTTAAGTTGAAATGAATGATATATAAAAAAACCTATGAACATGATATAGGTAGACTATGAACAAAAACCAGTAATATAAGCAATGAACAAAAACCTATGGGATAGTAGATAAATACTTTTAATTTGAATTAGAATATCAAGAAATAATGTGTGTGCACACTATTAATCCATGGTATAAGGTAGACAGAACAAGATAACCTATGATATAGGTATATACACACAATTAACTTGAGATAGATTATCAATCATGTGTGACATGTAGATAATACAATTTATCCATGATACAGGTAGTATAAAATACAGAGGTAGATTAGAAAAAAAAAATGTGATATATATACCAAGAAGATCCATAGATGATGAATAAAAAGATGATGCTGAGGGGGTAAAACACGAAGAGGAAAGAAAGAGTTTTAGAATAGAAAGAAAAAAAAAAGAACAGAGAAACATGAAAAAAAAATATTAAAGCATAGAAGATTGGCTAAATTCTACAAATCAAACCAACAATAGAAATTTGAGGTTGGACATCTTTGATCATCTATGCTTGGGAGCAGGGAGGAGGGAAAAAAAGAAGATATCGTGAGGGATGAGAAAGAGACATCGTGAGGGACAAAGAGAAGGAAGAATAGGAAACGTTTTGGAGGATGAAAGAATATTAAAGAGATTTAAATTCCTATATATACTTAATCCGATCATTAAGCATAAGATAATCCTATGAATAAGGATTAAAAATCATCATAAATAAAAAAAATTAATAATATATTAATTACTTAATTACTCAATTTAGGGATAAATTTGGCAGGAGACTACAGATAAGCTGATGTGTACAATGAATCATTGGACCTAAGTCAATAATCAAGCAAAATTGGACTATACTTCATATAGGCTCACAAAATTGGACTCATATCAAATTAAAATAAATTGGCATCAATTGATGGATTGAAGACATACTTAGTAGATCCACCCCAACAAGCAGAAGAAAGCCATATTTTTTCGCAAAAAAGGCCCAGCGATTCAAAATCCGATCCTCAGTACCAACCATCACAGCAGGTCTCAAAATGGTGGCCTATTGATGAAAGTGAATGTTAGACACTGCTCCTTAAATAAGCATGCCAACATACAAGAAGGAAAGGAAATAACTCTACCTCAGGCAATGCACTTAAAACAGCTTCCTCTGCAGCAGCTTTAGTCCTTAGGAATCTGGAAGAAGACAAGGAAGATGCCCCCAAGCAAGAAACTTGAATAAATCTCATGATAACCCCATGTTCTTTGGAAATCTACAGAAATATAGAGATTAAAAAGAAGACCGATACGTGTCTAACAACAAAACCTGAATAAATGACATCCAACTTTTATATCTCCACTAATTGGATATTGAAGAGAATTTCAGATCCCGAAAGACACTTCTATCTATCTTGAAAGAAAAGTCCAATTGCAAGCAGGCTAAATAGCTGCATCGCAGACTGCAACTTGTGTGTAGAAGTGTATGATACACAACAAACTATCATAACTGTGGCAAAATCATCTTGATAAACACTTTTTTACTATTTTTGTTAAGGGTGATGCTTTGGGAACCAACTTTTAAGAGAAGTAGATGGCAGTAGGATCAGAAGCAGCACGGGAACGAAAACAATGTCATGAATGTCAATGCAGGATACCTACCGTTGCCAGTTGTTGCGCCATGAAATGATTCACTTCCTCAAAGCTAAAGTTTCTTGTCTTATAATCCCTCCCTGCCAAGCTACAAAGTGTTCCTTCATTAACTCCAAAGATTAAAGTATCTTTAATATATAAAGTCACGACTCAAGAATGCATACCAATGAGATTGATAACCACGTTTGCTTTTGCCATGACTGCCTTAATTGAATCTTCATCTCCTGGGTTGTATTTCATTGGTACAATCTGAGTAAGAGAAATGTGAGAACCTCATAAACATAATAATTGAAGAATAGAGAAAAATTACTTCCCCAGTCAAGAAGGAACATTAGCTAAGAAACAGCACAGATTACCCTACATGTCCCAAATCCCCCATTAACTTGAGGTGACGATGGGAGTCCTTAGAACCACGGAAAGGAACTAACACCTGACTTCCCATTTTGGCTGGAAGAAGTAAAGAATCAGCACGAGCATGCATGACAGATACTATAAACACTTAAGGGATGTTTGGTATTCTTCTTGAATCCGATTTTTGAAAACCATAAATTATCCTCAAGGTAAATGCCAAACAATCCATTATACTTCTGTCACTTTTTTCAAGGATAAAATACAAAATCACACTTCCCCAGATCAAGTTCAGTCCAACAATCACCTACTAAAAATGTTCTCAATCATAACAATCACAGTCTGAAACAATGCATACATGCAATTCAATGGAATTCCAATTAAAAGCATTTATTGACAGGTAGCTCACCAAGTTGTTGCACAAGATAACGCCCAAGGAACCCCGTTGATCCAAAGACTGCAGCAACAATGCCACTGAAAAAAAAAAGACATTTTATTAGCACATTATCTTCACTCTTCACCCGGCACATTCATAAAACATTTTTGTTTTCTCAAGAATTCAGCTGGTTATTAGCTTCTTAAAAGTTGCATTCCATCTCCAATGACAACTTTACTAACTGAGAAAAATATCAGAAATCTATCCTACCCTAATGGGCTCATATAGTTCATACATTTGATAAAAGAAATAACTTCGACAAAAGGTTTACTTTTCCTACATTTTCCCCGAAAACTAACGGAACAACAACAATTAAACATTCAAACTCTTTCAATAATATTCAATGCAGTACACAGAGACGAGATACGATACAGAAATTCTTCCAAACGCTTATCACATCCAGAGATTCATGATGTCAAATTTACCAAAGTTTACTTGGTTTTTCAATCACACTCACAACACACAACACCATCAACATCTTAATATTCGATTTAACACTAAAACCCTAAAATTCCTAACCCCAAAATTCGATTTAACACTATAACCCCCAATTTCTAATCTAATTTTCCAGACTGAATCTAATTACAATACCTAAATCTTCAAGTTAAGGCATTAAAGCCTGATTCTGACCTTAGAAAGAAGAAAAATAAAGAATTAAGAAAAAATAGAAACCTGGGTCAATCTTCAGCGTGCTGCTGCCTGCTGGCTGGGTGCAGTCGAGAAGGATGGAAAGAAGATGAGGAGAGAGACCGAGTGAGAGAGAGGGAGAGAGAGGGCAAGATGAGCGAGAGGGAAAAAAGAGACCTTGTGAGAGAAAGGGAGAGAGAGGACGAGATGAGCGAGAGGGAAGAGAGAGACCGAGTGAGAGAGGGAAGAGAGACGCAGGTATACAATTTTACAAATGGCCCATTTTTTAACAATTGGGAAAGTTTAAAAGAACCACTTATTGTAAACAATTGCCCCGCCAAAATTTTAACACTGGCGCGACGCATGCGCACATTTTGACGTTGTGCAAAATTTAAGAAAAAAAATTACTATAAAATTTACTGAAAATGTAACTTTACTCTTTTCAAATTCAATTTTTTTTACATAAAACCCATAATAATATATTTTTTTCTAACAAAAACACGACCTGAACTACAATAATAAATTAAAAACTACTTAATAAATAGGATAAATTACATGGTACCCCCTCAAGTTTGAGGTCTATTATAACCTCATACAACATCTTTAAAACATTTCACTTTCATACCTCACGTACTATTTTATTTCAAAATAATACCTCCGTTAGATTTTCCATTCATTGTTTCTTTAAGAGCTGACGTGACTGCCACATTTATGTCACGTGGCTGCCATGTTTATGCCACGTGGCTACCACATTTGTACCACGTGACAAAATAATAATTTTTTTATGAATTTAAAAATAATTAATTAAAAAAAAGTATTTAAATTATAAAAATAAAAATAAAAACCCCTAAAACCCATGTCTTCCCATCCCCAACCGCATTCACCCATCCCCAATAATCCCACATCACCCACACCAGCCCACCCCAATCCATCATCACCCCTCTTCCTCTTCAATCGCCGGAAAAAAACTGGGAAATTTCCCCAAGATGAATCTACCACAAAACCAGTCCAAAAATCATATACCATACCTAAAATTGATACTAAACGACAAGAGAAATTCACCCAAAGTATTTTCAAAACTCACTCACACTGAAAATCACGAGATCCTAGCCGAAAAATATGGAGTTCGTGGTCTGGGTTCGCGTTCGTAGTCCGAGGTCTAGGTTTCTGGGCTCCAAGGTTGGTAAATCTCGTCGAGGTGGCGAGATTAGGTGTTGGTGGTGTGATTCGGGGTCTCTGTGCATAACCGAGAGAGTGAGAGTGATGTTAAAGAGTTTGAGATGAGGAGGAGAAGAAGAGTTGGACGAGGTGTAGTGGTTGAGTGGTTCTCCGCCATGAAAATGGCAATGGTGGTGAACTCGGTGTTTCTGCGTTTGCAGAGGAATGAGGTATATTGGGGATGGGTGAATGCGGCTGGGGATGGGGAAGACATGGGTTTTAGGTTTTTTTTTTTAATTAATTATTTTTAAATTCATAAAAAAAATTATTTGTTTCCACGTGGCACAAATGTGGAGCCATGTGGCATAAATGTGGCAGCCACGTCAGCTCTTAACGGAAGAATGGATGGAAAATCTAATGGATGCATTATTTTGAAATGAAATAGTACGTGAGGTATGAAAGTGAAATGTTTCAAAGATGTTGTTTGGGGTTGTAATAGATCTCAAACCTGAGGGGGTACTATGTAATTTACCCTAATAAATATGCATACCATTCAATTTCTTAAGTGTTACACATACAAAATAAATAAATTTAAAGCTACTTAATAAATAAATATATATATATATACACACACCATTGAACTTGATTGGATACTCATTGTACGAAACTAGTTTCAACGATCCAACCGTCAAACTTGTTTGTATATATTTTGAGATCGCATACACCAAAAATTGTAAAAAACAAACATTTAGAGATCAAGTAACGAGACAAAACTTTTTGACGGTTATAAACGAAAAATCATGATTTAACGGTTATTTTAACTTCGACTTTGATGATTTTTTACAACTATACTCCTTGACCCTATATGAATACAATTAATGAACTCGATCTTCAATTTAAAATATTTACACAAGTGGATACCACAAAAGAAAAAGGCAATGCAAGAACCCCAAAAGAAAAGCAAAAGGGCAAAATAAATAAATAAATACACACACACACACTTTGCGCGACACAGATAAAGTTACGAACTAAGCCGATTATCGATTTAAAACATTTACACAAGTGGATACCACAAAATCTTATATTATACTTAATGAAAGTATAAATAAACTCCAAGTGTTAGTGAATCTATTGTTCTGATGGGATACGCATTATACGAAACTATTTTAGACAATCCAACCGTCAAACTTGTTTGTACATAATTTGAGATCACATACACCAAAAATCGCAACAAACAAACATTCAGAGATTATGTAGTGGGACAAACCTTTTTTACGGTTATAAACGAAAAATCACGATTTAACGGCAATTTTAACTTCGATTTTGATGTTTTTTTACAGCTACACTCCTTGATCCTATATGAATACAATGAACTAATTCGATCATCAATTTAAATATTTACACTATTAGATAGCACAAAATCTTATGTTATACTTAATGAAAGTATAGATAAACTCCAGTTGTTAGTGAATCTATTGTTTTGATGCGATACGCATTCTACGAAACTAGTTTCAACGATTCAATCGTCAAACCTGTTTGTATATGCTTCAAGATCGCATGCGCCAAAAATCGCAAAAAACAAACATTCAAAGATTATGTAATGGGAAAAACCTTTTAGACGGTTATCAACGAAATATCAAGATTTAATAGTATTTTTAACTTCGATTTTAATGATTTTTTCAACAGCGGTAAACAAAAAATCACGATTTAACGATTATTTTAACTCAGATTTTGATGATTTTTTTATAGCTACACTCGTTAACCATATATGAATACAAAGAACTAATTCGATCGTCAATTTTAAACATTTACACAAGTGGATACCACAAAAAAACAAGGCAATGCAAGAACCCCCAAAAGAAAAGCAAAGTGGAAAAAAAGAATTAAAAAAAAAAACTTTGTGTGACGTATGTATCCCTGCGTTGCGCAAAGTTTTTTTTTGGGGGGTTTTGAACATTAGTCCTTGCAAAAGATTAAAATTAAAAAAAAAACCTGGTGCTAGATTAAATATTCAATTTAATCCCTTGAGTGTACTTTTATCAAAATTTACATTCAATTTTTGTTATTTAATGTGTATTTGTATTTAATCTCTCCTTATTAAATTTTAATTTTATTAATATGCACATATTTAGTTTTTTTTAATTAGAAATGAACGTAAATGAGAAAATATTAAAAGAAATTTGTGATACAAAAATATATAAATAGATAAGTGTACAAAAATAACTGTGCCAAAATATATAAAATTGACTTTTTTGTACCGAAATATTTGTACCTACATGATTGTACAGAAATATATAATGAACCTAAATGTACGTACCGAAATGTATTATATTGAATTAATGTACCTAAATGTTAATATTGAAATGTATGTACCAAAATGTACGTACCGAAATGTATGTACCGAAATGTACGTACCTAAATGTCAATACCGAAATGTATGTACCTAAATATCAATACCAAAATATATGTACGAAAATGTATGTACATAAATGTATTTACCGAAATATAATATATTGAATTAATGTACCTAAAAGTTAATACTCAAATGTGTGTACCAAAGTGTACATAACGAAATTCATTATATTGACCGAAATGCATTATATTGAATCAATTTAACTACATGTTTGTATCGATGGATATACCAAAATATTCAAATGTATTAATGTACCTAAATGAAGAACATACAAAATTGTTATCGGAATATATATTATAAAAAAATTAGTCGCCTAAATGTAGACATTAAAATATATTATGATGAATGAAATAAAAATTAAATTTAAATGTAATTAATACATTAAAATAAAAATAAAAAGATAAATAAAACATCAAAACATAACTAATAATGATATGATTAAATGTACTAGGGACTAAAATTGGATTTTAATCTTACACAAGGTTATAATCTAAAACTCATCTTTTTTAAGAATTAAAATGAAGTTTTCTATTTTTTTTCCCCCTTTTGCTTATGAACTAATTCGATCATCAATTTAAAATATTTACACAAGTGGATATCACAAAATCTTATGTTATACTTAATGAAAGTATAAATAAACTCCAAGTGTTGGTGAATCTATTGTTTTGATGGGATACACATTGTAAGAAACTAGTTTAGACGATCCAACCGTCAAACTTCTTTGTACATAATTCGAGATCGCATACGCCAAAAATCGCATCAAACAAACATTCAAAGATCGCATACTCCAAGTAACGGGACAAAACTTTACGACTGTTATAAACGAAAAATCACGATTTAACAGTAGTTTTAACTCTGATTTTGATGATTTTTTACAGCTACACTTCTTGACCCTATGTGAATACAATGAACATATTCGATCGTCAATTTAAGATATTTACACTATTAGAGTGCACAAAATCATATGAAAACTAAAGATAAACTCCAAGCGTTAGTAAATCTATTGTTTTGATGCGATACGCATTCTACGAAACTAGTTTCAACGATCCAATCGTCAAATTTGTTTGTATATGCTTTGAGATCGCATACTCCAAAAATAGAAAAAAGCAAACATTCAGAGATAATGTAATGGGACAAACCTTTTCGACGATTATAAACGAAAAATCACAATTTAACGGCAATTTTGATGATTTTTTACAGCTACACTCCTTGATCCTATATGAATACAATGAACTAATTCGATCGTCAATTTAAAATATCTACACTATTGGATACCACAAAATTTTATGTTATACTCAATGAAAGTATACGTAAACTCCAAGTGTTAGTGAATCTATTGTTTTGATGCAATACACATTGTACGAAACTAGTTTCAATGATCCAACCATCAAACTAGTTTGTATATGCTTCGAGATCGCATACGCCAAAAATAAAAAAAATAAAAAAAAAACATCTAGATATCAAGGAACGAGACAAACCATTTCGATCATGATAATCACGATTTAACGGTTATTTTAACTCCGATTTTGATAATTCTTTACAGCTACACTCTGTAACCCTTTGTGTGAATACAATGAACTAATTCGATCGTCAATTTAAAACATTTACACAAGTGGATACCACAAAAGAAAAAAGGCAATGCAAGAACCGCAAAAGAAAAGCAAAAGGAAAAAAAAAAAAACTTTGCGCGAGCAAAACATCTTTGCACGAATATTTACACTATTAGATAGCACAAAATCTTATATTATACTTAATGAAAGTATAGATAAACTCCTAGTGTTAGTGAATCTATTTTTTTGATGCGATACGCATTCTATGAAACTAATTTCAACGATCCAATCGTCAAACTTGCTTGTATATGCTTTGAGATCGCATGCGCCAAAAATCGCAAAAAACAAACATTTAGAGATTATGTAACAAGACAAACATTTCCGATGGTTATATACGAAAAATCACGATTTAATGGTAATTTTAACTCCGATTTTGATGATTTGTTACACCTACACTCCTTGATCCTATAAGAATACAATGAACTAATTCGATCGTCAATTTAAAATATTTACACTATTGGATACCACAAAATCTTTTGTTATACTCAATGAAAGTATACATAAACTCCAAGTGTTAGTGAATCTATTGTTTTGATGAGATACGCATTGTACGAAAGTATTTTCAACAATCCAACTGTCAAACTTGTTTGTATATGCTTCGAGGTCGCTTACGCCAAAAAAAAAAAAAAAACAAGCATTCATATATCAAGTAACGGGACAAACCTTTTTTACAGTGATAAACGAAAAATCACAATTTAACGGTTATTTTAACTCCAATTTTGATGATTTTTTACAGCTACACT
>JADOBS010303553.1:0-20225 GCA_015708375.1 Cydonia oblonga | reverse complement strand
TCACCTCTCATATTGCTAGCACCATCATAACCTTGTCCTCGTAGCTTGGAAATGCTCAAACCGTTGCGAGAAAAGAATGTGTCAATAGCATCCTTTAGTGAACTTGAAGTAGTGTCGGTAACATGTTAGATACCCACAAATCTTTCAATTACATGCCTGTTGTCATCCATATAACGCAACACCATAGCCATTTGCTCTTTCACAAAAACATCACGTGCTTCATCCACGAATATTGAAAAGAATCTATCTTTTAGACCATCCATGATAGCATCAAGTGTTTCAAGGGCACATGAATTCACAATTTCTTTTTTAATGCAAGGAGCTTGTAATTTGAGATTCCCCGGAGCATTTTCCATCACAACTTCTCTAACTTTATCATCATTATCTGCAAGGAATTGCAATAGCTCCAAGTAATTTCCCTTATTGCTTGAAGTGGCACTTTCATTATGGCCACGAAAAGCAAGACCTTGTCGCAATAAAAACTTAGTGCACTTGATTGATGCATTCAAGCATGTGCGATAAGCCTTACGAGCTTGGTCGAAGTGTTTGCTCACTGCCGTTTTAATATGTGTAGCTTGATTCATCAAATTTGTAGCAGCTTCTCTAGCCTTATTATGAACACTCCCAACCGGTTCAACATGCATCTTAAATCTTTCTCTCCCTTTCTTCCAATTCTTAAATCCATCTCCAGTGAAAGTTTCACTACCCACTTGTTCAAAATTGGTTTTAAAGAGATAGCAATAGAGACAAAATGCCGCATCTTTAGATATACTATACTCCAACCAATCAAACTCATCAAACCATTGGGGAATGAAGCGTTGATTAATTCACGACATATTAGTTATTGGGAAATTATGACCTCTAGGTTGACAAGGTCCTTTTTGTAGATATGATCTTCGGACCTCATCTCTCATTTTAGCATCATAATCTATCATTCGAGTTCTTAATCCAGGATCTGCTTGAAGAACCCAAAACACCATCTAACTGACTTTGTCTTGAACTTGGAGTTCTTGAACTACCAACAGTATTTGAACTATCAACATTATTTGAACTACCCGAACCCAATGATGACTTTCTCTTAAAAAACCATTCCATAATAATTCTACATATACAAAATATTCAAAATAAATACTCACAATATAAACAAACCATCAACATAATCAAAATACATATGAATTGGATTTCAATTAAATTAAAATATATTCTACATATACAAAATAATGAAAATAAAAACTCACAATATAAACAAATCATCAATATAATCAAAATAAATATGAATTGAATTTCAATTAAATTAAATATATTCTACATATACAAAATAATGAAGAAAAAAAACTCACAATATAATCAAAATAAATATGAATTAGGTTTCAATTAAATTAAATATATCATACATAGGGTTTAGAACTTACTTGAATTGTGAAATTTCACAATAACAATGAGCAAATACAAAGAGAGTAGCTGGCGGCACCACCACCACAGCGACGACGACGGCAGCACAAAGGCACCTCAATGGCGACAACAAGGGAGGAGATAGAGTTGATGGTTTGGGGGGATTGAGTTTGGAACTTAGGGTTGGAGGAAGAGAAAACAAAAGAAAATTGGGGGTTTTGGAATGGAGGAATCAGATCTGTGGAGAAGGAGAGGCTGGAGGATACGCTGGTCATTTTTTTTTTCTTCAGACCTGGCCCAAAATGATGTCGTTTTGGCCAGGTCATTTAAAAAAAAAATTCCCTGGGCCAAAACAACGTAATTTTGGCCAGGTCATTTAAAAAAATTCCTTGGGCCAAAACGACATCGTTTTGCCCAGGTTGTTTTTTTAAAAAAAAACCTCGCGCTCCAGACAACCTTCTTCTTCTTCAACCTGCAATCGAACTCTTTCTTCTTCTTTCAGACATTTCGTCGACCACTTGGTGTGCAACTCCAAGAGGTCGCACCAGCAGCTCCAAGGGACCTCTAAGGTTATTTCCATGGCTTCTAAGAGGTCGTGCGACCTCATTGACCCCACTGTGGCTCCGCTTCTGGGGCTGGCAGCAACTCCTTTCTTCTAGGCTCGCTCCGTCCTCCCCTCTGTCCTCATTCCTCACCTTCACCCCCTATGTTCTTCCGTGCTATCTTTAATTTCTGGCCGATTCCTCCTCAGCCTCATCTCCTATCCCATTTCCTTTCCTTCTATTGATTTTTACAATGTTGGAATTTTTGGATCACCGGGCCCATCCCACTCTAACGACACCGATATTGTTTCCAACTTTATCACCTGCCCAATCCGTCAGGTGTGAGATTTTACCATAAAAGGTATTGATATTAGTTAGAATGAGGTAATCATATTTAAAACCTCTTGGTTTCCTTTGCCACCACCGATGTGGGATTTCAACATTATTCCTCATGTGTAACCTCATTTAGTGGTTCAAACGTGGAAATCCACATCAATAATTGAAACTCAGAGGTCAACTCACGTTGGGTTCACTTGTTTTCAATTGGAACTCAGTGGTCGTCTCTATGTTAAGAGCTTAGACTTGTTTCCTTCCCGATGGTGACAAGCTCATTGGCTTGCGCACAAACTCGTTGGCTTGCACAAGTCCGCAACCGTGGGCTCTGATACCATATTGTAATTTTTGGATCACCGGGCCCACCCCCACTCTAACAACACCGATATTGTTATCAACTTTTACCACAAAAAATCTCGGTATTAGTTAAAGTGAGGTAATCATATTTAAAACCCCTTGGTTTCCTTTCCCACCACTGGGACTTTAACATACAACACCTCTTTCTAGTTGAGTAGAGTCAGGTTAATATCTTTCCTATTGATAACGACCTAATTTTGTTTTCTCCTGCACTACTGAGCGTGTTGGTCGTGTCCACATCGTTAGTAGTTCAGGTGTTTGTGGTTGTTCGATGTGCATGTCTGAAGCTATTAAGGCTCTCTGTTGGTTGGATTGGGTTTACTAAGGCATGCCCTTTGGAAGCTTGAGCTCGATCCTTTGGTTTTAGGTTAGTGATGTTGGCTGGCTACAATGTCGTTACGGTGTTGTCAGTGGCTTTGGCGTCGCATTCCTATGCTATACGCACACCACTCTTTGATGTCTTTGCCAAGCACATGGCCTCCAAGTTGAGGCCTTTGCCATTGCCATTGAAAATTTGATGCACACTTGCCTAAGTCATTGCTTCAATTTATGGGTAGTTGTCGGAATAATGCAGAAGATGACTTGAAAGATTTCAATTTTTTCATGTGGCCTTGGTGTTCATGGATCTTATATGTTTCCCGGTCAGCGAAAACCCTTGGCGGCTTTTGGTGCTAAAGATGTTATACTTGTTACTATGGGCTCGTGGTGGCGACGATGACAATGTCGACGATGGCTCAGGCGTGTTATGGGATCTACTCTGCCACTTAAGCCCCAAGCCTTTATCGTCCTTACTGCCCACGCACCCACATGTTCCTGCAAACCACTCCTTTTGCCATGTCTGTACTCGTGTCTTCGCTAGGGACACGTCATCTACTTTAGTTTAGCTATAAGTATTTGTTTGTAGTGCCGTGAGAGAGTTGGGTTAGTAGATTTTATGTTGCTCCGATAATCTGTTTGTGTCGTTTAAACGATTTGTGTGGCCTTTATGACTTTATGTCAAGGTATCGGTGTAAGGATTGTTACCTCTGTAGTCTTTGTGATAGTTTTACACGGTACTTTTGTTTGTGTTGGTCTATTATGGTAGCCGTATAGAGGTTTAAAATCATTTGCATTTTGTACAAGCTATCTCCAGATCAAGAAATTAGTCACTAAAGAAATTGTACCTATTTGGCTCCTTTTGTATTAATTTGATTGTTTTTAGTAATAAAACACTCTTATCTTTTCTATTAAAAAAAAAGTGTCTAGACCACCCTAA
Source organism: Cydonia oblonga (assembly GCA_015708375.1). Classification (NCBI taxonomy): domain Eukaryota; kingdom Viridiplantae; phylum Streptophyta; class Magnoliopsida; order Rosales; family Rosaceae; genus Cydonia; species Cydonia oblonga. Next base: position 16,346 of record JADOBS010303553.1, on the reverse strand, counting down.
CCATTGATTCGGCCAGTTTGCGGTCAAAACGATCACCCTCAGATAAGATGAATATACACAAATTAACCAAAACTACTCCTATTGCTTTAGGAGATGGATCTATAAAAGCGAGAGCCACTTGTGGGTTTTTCAAGAAAGAAGTTGGTTACACTATAAAATGATAGGGTAACAAAAGGAGTAACCATGAGGGGTGGGTTTTGCAGTCAGGCTTCATTCTGCTTTTGCACTCGAGTGCCAATCTCCGTATGATCTAAGGAAAACCTTTATATGTGTTTGTTATCTTTCGGGAGGCCTACGGCCCATAAAAACTATCTACCTGAGACTGTCTTTTGGCCCGTAGGTCTTGACACAAAGAATTCTAACTCTTCCAAAGTGGTATCTCATTAATGGCTCGCTCCCTTAAGGGGTCTTCTTTACCTTCCACCCAAGCTGCACAAAAAGCCAAGGCCAATCCCAGGGAAGCCTGTATGAATTTTGATCTATCACTATACTTTGTCTTTCACGCATTTCTCACAATCTGTAAAGGAAAAGAATAGACACAGCACGAATGGTTGTAAAGAATTAGGAGTGAACCCCACTTATATTATTTTTTTGTTTGTTAAAATTAGAATTCCATCTCCCAACGCAACCTACTTTATGTTCAATTATATACAAAATGAGGAACTGACAAATAGATTAGGATATGTCTCTTGTACTTGCATCTTTATTCATGTGGTATTCGATAAATAATCATGTGGTCTTACTATAGCTAGATATTCCATTAATTTGTTAAATGCACATATTCTTATTTCTTCTTATATTAACAATTTTCCGTAAGGATTTTAATTTGATTGCCATACGTACTAGCTGTTAAAAATGGATTTGTCAATATATTTATGCAATTATGGAAGCTTTTTAAATATATACATTCTATGTTTTATTCTAATGTCTACCTTATTTATTTATTTATTTATTTTTTATTTTTGAGAAAAGATTTATTATTTTCTTTAGCATATTGTATATTGTTTATGTAATCACATTACTTTTTCACTTAGTTCTTTGTGATAACTTTTTTTTTTTTTTTTTGTATAATCTTTCATTTTATTTTGAACTTTTTTTGTCATACTTTTATTTTGTACGTAAAAATTGTTTGACATTTTTTGTATTTTTTTTCTTCAGGATCTCTATATATACACTTTACTAGCTATGTCAACCAATCAGAGCAACTCCTACAACAACATCCTTGAAGTCACTTCAAAACCTACAACCAAAAAAGGGGTAATGCGTGAATTCTAGCTTCAATATAAATGGATTTGTAATATGCATGCTTGCCTCCCATTATATATACAAATCTTAAGAATTTAACGATTAATTATTATTTTAATGTAATAAAAATTAATTATAACTCATTAATACAAAAACAAGAGCATACATGGCAACGTCAAGCATCAGTTTGAGTGTTGTTCAATGAGATCGTATTATAATTTTGGAATTATGTTAGAGTAGTTGTTCATTATAAGTTTTCATTAATTATGAAATTATGTTAGAGTAGTTGTTCAATGAGATCGCATTATATATAATTTTGCTTATTTATTTTTTAAAAATGTTTACTTTTAATCATTTTTCAGCAAGAGCATACAGATGGTACTAAAGTAGACGCATATAGCTAATTAATTACTATATAAAAAATAAGATGATCAATTGTAAATAATTAAACAAGTTGATTCAAATTTTCTTATAATTAAATGCCTGCAGCAGGAAGTAGAAACTGCTGACCAGCATGTAATGGATGTAACTGTGGCTGATCCTGACTATAAAGAACAAGTGAAAGTTGCAGTTGATGAGAAAGTTCATGTTGTGGAAAATGAGCAAGTTGTTCTGAACAATGAACAAGTGGACGATCTAGCTGAGCAAATAGAGATGATGAATGAAGATGAACAGGCAAATGAGCAACCAATTATTTCTGAGAACCAAGAGAATTTAATTGGCAGTGGTGGATTCGATGATGATGAGCAGGATTCTGCAGCAATGCTGCTTCAGCCTCATGATCAACAGTAATATTTATACATATCGTTGTACTATAGATTAATTCGTTCTCTAATTTTGGGACTAATCATAGATTTAAATTGACATCTTACGATACATTTGAGATAGGTGTTGGCGCTGGCAGCTGTCCGGTTACTCCAGGGTACTACGGGATCCCTTCACTCTCCACTGATTCTGCATTAGCAGGGCCATGGTCACCTTTCTCTTCAACTGCGGTATTATCTCTCTCGTGTACTACTTATATGTTTATATATATTTCATGTTCAGTCTAATATTATATAGTTATTTCTATAAATAAATTCAAAGGAATTTTAGACTGATATATTTTTGAAATGCTATCCTTATCTTCTCAACACAAGTTTTTCCTAATATTTTTGTAAATTTGAAGTGCATAATATATTTTGAAATGCCAATACACAACAACTTCCATATGCATATATGTTATTCCTTTTACTTAGTGAGAAATTACCACAGTTATTATTATTGTTTAGGTGGATTATGCACCTGCAGCCAAAGAGTCCATGAAGTACACACTCAACTCTGAGCAAATTCTCATGGGCCATACTGGAAATAATCAGCAGTCAAGTGTTCCTCTGCCAACCGGCATCCAGCAGTCTTTTCACCAACACTTTCAACAAATGCCTATGTATGTGTGTGTGTGTATATATAAGCTAACTACCTCAGTATTTTATATTATATATTTTTGGACAATATTATATAATTAATATTGACAACCATTTTTGGTGCCATATTAGCTATCAGTTATTCACCAATCACTATACTATGGATACTACCAATTCAATATAATATATAATTGTGATAATTGGTTCCCAATGAATCACATTAACCCTAGCTGCGTTTCTTACTTCTTTATTTAGTTTTCAACAAAACATGGCATCTGAAGACAGCCGAAGCAATCGTATGTTTTTTCCCATTGATGATCAAGTTCCACCGAGGAGCTTCGAAACTGGCGGTGCAAGTGGTTACACAAATGCCACCAACAACATCCCAGTGGTGAGGAATTAATTGATATTATTTTTATTTGTGAAATTCGATGATAAAAATGGTCTTCATATCTTACATAAATTAATTTCATATTTTCTATTATGTTGGTTCTTGTCTATATATGCAGGCACAGTTGGATAATGGAAATGGTGGATCCCCCTACATGAGGACGCAGGCAATTGCTTCCTTGAGTCCCCAGCAACCCATGCAGCTGCATCAGCCTGCAACTCTTTTTGGGTATAATTAATTAATCACGTATCATAAGTGTCCATGAGTTTAATTCTTATAATATCTCTCTCTGTTTGTGTGTATATATTATACATATTTGAATTGAATCTTCTAGTTATTGTCTTATAGTTAAATAACTTTCTCCTATTGATTTCAAATTTTAATTATTGTTTATAGTTAATTCCCGATTAATCAACCTAGCTGTTGGTATTTTATTTTTTATTTTTTATGCTGAGTTATTTGGTAATTGATAGTCTTTTCTTTTTCTTAAAGAAAGTGAGCGAAATGTTAACTCATATTAGTTATATATAAGAAAACGGAATGTTATACACAATATTAATCCCTTATATTTATATTGGAAAATAGAGAATATGTGAATTGATACATTGGACCTTTCTTTTTATATTAAAAAAAGTTGAAAAATATTACCTTTGTATCGAGTCATATTTCAATTAAAATAGACATAATATTAGCCAAATTAAATTCCGAAATTTCAAAATTCTCCAGTCAAAATATTAGCTTTCCAAATATAGATTATATGGAAATTAGTATTCACTAACTCAGTATTGTACTTGCTTTGGAAAAAAAAAGAGTAATGTAGTTGCATCATATATATAGGTCCCCAGAAATCCAATTTCATGGGCTGATGGCATATCAGTCTGCTGCAGCATCCAATGGCAGCTTTCCATCGGCCGGATACCAGAACATCGTCATTCAAGTAAGCATTATTTCTTCCTAAACTTTATACTTTCTCTCCATATAATTTTGTTTCCTTTGACACTGACAATCACGGAACATATATATCACAGTTATGAAGTAAATGTGCTTGTTCTTGATTACGTTTAGTCCTCACAGGAACATGCTTTAAGTACCTTACATACCAGTAACACTTAAAAAACCCTAGAAAAATATTCAAAATATCATCACATTCACCTATAGATAGTAGCTCTGCCTCCTCCATATAAATACATGTAGCAATATTTAGACCTAGCAGACATACACATTACTTTCCACCACCGTCTTAGATCGATACATATGGTTCTGAATCCTTTTTCAGCAAGGGATGCCTTCGAGCTTTACGAACGTGAATGCGTACGACCAGCTGGCGGGAGGGTTTCAGAGGCCTGCTGCAACGGTACGTACTACTCTAATTAATCTAATTTAGTGATTTTTCGTTTTATTTCGTTTTATCAGTGATATGATATATATTAATCTCAATTACATATATGTAGATTCCAATGAACAACTGGCAAGGGAGCATGAATTTTCCAGTTCCAAACTATAGCAACAGTGCTCCAGCTCCTCCCCCTCGGTAATTAATTATTAATCATTTTTATTATCAAATTCATTGAATTAATTTCATATGCATGTTATTTTCACTGTCACATGTACTTTCTATATTCAGCAGTAATCTTCTCAAATTAATTATGTATAATTTCCTGCAGGGCGATCAAGAACTCCCTGTATGATCCGAAGTACGAAGCCATGGGGTTACCCATTGATCCGCATCTGCGAATGTTGCTTGCTCAGCAGAGGAGTGAAAATGGTGGGTATTCTCATTAAGTTCTACAGTAATCAGGGTTTTTACGTACCAACTAATTAAGTTCGAAAATAGCTAATAACAAATATATTAATATAGTCAGCTTTATTTTTTGTGGTTGCAGGGGGAGAATGATGAGCCATAAGAGCAATGCGGGACAAAACAATAAGAGTTTATTTGCTATATTTTTGCTGAAGCCGCTGTTGCAGAAAAGTTGTCCTCTGATTTTTATTTAGTAGTAATAAAATGAAGAACCCCGGAAAGGGATGTGAGACCCAATATCATATACATTGGTGTTCTGGAAACTATATTTGCATTGCATGGTTTTTATTGGTATTTTCAGATAACTAATTGTTCGGTTATTTTCTTTATAGACATATTAAGTTGAGTTTTGGATAATTATTTTGTTTATTGGTGTGAATATTTGATTGCATGTTTCCGTTTTGATAATCTTAATTCACATAACAAATAGTCATCTTGCATCTATAACTCAGAACTTACGTATGCATGGTGATTTTGTTGCAATGTTGAATGCGTTACGTAGTTGATGATCAACAAGTGAGTTATACTTGTCTCTGTATAATGTTGAATAATAGTGTTTCTTAGTCATAGTTAGTGTTTTTAGCCCCTTTCTGGGACTGGTGATAGTCTCTTTATAGTCATTAGGGACATATCATTACAGTAGATAGTGGCCTTTTTGGTTGTGAAGATAAACACACATTTTTTTTTTTTTTTTGCACATTTCTGCATAATTTTGCTGGTTAGTTTCGTTTGATTTATTCGATTCGATAGTTATAAATAAAGAGGAGTGAGTGATAATTTAAATATAGTGTGTGAAAATCACTTCCTTTTTTCATGTATAGAGTGAGAAGCTAGTCCCCACAGTCTCAATTATAATATTCGAACAATAAATATTCGTTAATTTAAGTTGATGGACAAATAAGTCCCTATTAAGGTACACAAATTATCCTTCTAAATTTTACTCTACAAAAAAAAAAAAAAAATTAAATTCGATTGTGGAGTAAGGAACACATCCGTTCTAACTATTGTAGCTACCGTCGCCTTTGCGATAAATTATTTAATTTTTGTTTGTTTCAAAACAAGGAACCGGATTCCTTCTGGATCCAAATAAACCGAGCTTAAGGATCAAAGGATCCGGGTCGTTAAAATTTGATCAAACGGCTATAATTATTATATCATTTAGAGGCCTATGCGTTTGTAACCGTTTGATCAAATTTTAACGGTCCGGATCCTTTGTTCATGAGGCTCAGTTTATTTGGATCTGGAGGAGATCCGGCTCCTCAAAACAAGACAACAGATTAGTGTCTTTATGACAAGAATGTTTTGAGATGAGGACACAGAAACCGAATTGTAATGGTGCCATGCATGCGTTTTGGGTCGGGTGGGTGAGAAGATAACGAATCCCGACGCAATTGGATTTTAATGGGCGGGTATCTAACCGCGAACCCAGTCAAAAGATACTCTCTTGCCAACTTCTTGTTGCGCTTGAAAACGGCCACATTTGGCCTCTGGATTATCATCTTCTTCTTCCTTCTCCTCCCTTCCTCTCTTCCTCAACCGCCAATCCCGACGGCTGAAGGGACACCGCCAATGGCCGCTGCCGCCACTATTCCTCTGCTGCAGTTCGTCCCCGCCAAAACCTTCCAGGCCAAGCTCCACTCCAACAGGCTCCGACCCATCAAACAGAGAGGTCCATTTTCTCCAGAAAGTTCCGATCTTTGAGCTTCTTTGATTTTATTTTTGCTTAATTAGTACCTTTTTTTTGCTGATAAGTTTGGTGGGTTTTGCAGGAAGGTTTGGGTTGTCCACGATTACATGCTCCTCTTCTAATGGCAGAGAGCCTGATTCTGTCGACATCGGTGTGAAGAGCGTGGAGCAGTTGCTGGAAGAGAAGCGGCGCGCCGAGCTTTCTGCTCGGATTGCCTCAGGAGAATTCACAGCGGAGAAATCTGGGTAAATGATTAGTAGTGATTGAAATTCTGCGTTTGGTTTTTGATCTGTTTTGGAAGTTTCAGCTGCATTCGATCAAATTTGCTTAGTAGTTTGTTTAATGAATTTTAATTATACTAAATTATAGAAAAAGCAAGATGTATAAGTTCAATTTTACTTTGATGTTATGTATTTGATGGTGAAAAGTCGAAAACTTTTTTTGGTGTTCTTAGTTGTCTGAAGAAAGTCTATTACTTTCTTTTGTTGGATTTGTGGAAGTAGATTATTATCTGGGGAACCTTTACTTTTGTATTATTATACATCCACATTTGTGTTTATGCATTCGTAACTCTGAGTCTCTTGAATGTTGTAATTAGTTTTCCATCTCAATTGAAGAGCGGTTTGTCGAAGGTTGGTGTGCCTACGGGGATACTAGATTTCTTGTTGAGCTGGGCTGATGCACCTGAAGACTATCCAAAAATTCCAGAGGCAAAAGGAGGGTTCAGTGCCATTCGAAGTGAGGCCTTTTTCATCCCACTATTTGAGCTTTACCTCACATATGGTGGAATTTACAGGCTGAAATTTGGACCAAAGGTTTTTATTTCTAATTTAGACCTCTAACTTAATACATTGTTCCGATGAAAAAATTTGCTGTTCTCAGTGGATTACTTGTTGATTCTTGCTGCAGTCCTTTTTGATAGTTTCTGATCCGGCGATTGCCAAACATATATTAAGGGAGAATTCAAAGGCTTATTCAAAGGTAAATCAATTTGTTAATTTCTTTTCCTGTCCTCTCTCTCTCTCTCTCTCCCTCTCTCAATTAATAGATACTTTGTGCACAGGGAATCTTGGCTGAAATTCTAGAATTTGTCATGGGGACTGGTCTCATTCCAGCAGACGGTGAAATATGGCGCAGACGGCGACGTGCTATAGTTCCTGCATTGCATCAGAAGGTAGTTCGTTCTTATCCATTCTATTTTAGTTGCACCTTTTCAATCTTGTGGAAAAATGTCTCTGTTTTCATAAATTCAATGTTTCCAATAGCAAAACCATCAGGCAAGGCATCCCCAGGACAAAACCTCTTTTAGAATTGCATATCTATATTTGTAGTACAGGGGAAAAATTGGATATTAAACATGACCAAGATCGCTGATATGGAAACGGGAATTAGAATGATTCCGAGAAATTCAATTGTTACTTGCATGAGAAGGTGTTGTGCACCTTGAAATTCTGATGCCACGGTTCTGTGCATCAGAAGGAGCAATTATGAGGACAAGTCATTCTAGAACAGGCATTCAGTTTTTCTGTAGAATGGCAACTCCTCCAAATTGTTCCTTGCAGTTTCTAAGATTAAAATATTGTATACGGTAACCAATCTTCAAAAGTTTGAAGAGCATACTGATTTTGTTCATATATTAAAAAAAAAGCTCTTTCTTTATAACAAACACACTTGATTATTGAACTGCACATAAGAATCTTATGAGCTTGTTCATTTTCTCATGCAATTTGAAGCTACCTCGCTGTAAATGTAAACCTTGACACATGCCATAGGAACTATTTGTAACTTTCGTTTAATTGATCAGTTTTTATTGTTGATATCTATTTTCTTATTTTGTAACTGTAGTATGTAATAGCTATGATTAATCTCTTCGGAGAAGCTACAGACAGGCTTTGCCAAAAGCTAGATACTGCTGCATCTGATGGGGAAGATGTAGAGATGGAGTCACTTTTCTCCCGTTTGACACTGGATATCATTGGCAAGGCACTTTTTAATTATGATTTTGATTCATTAACAAATGACACTGGGATCGTCGAGGTACTCCTTTCCATTCCTTTTATCTTAGTTCCAGTCATACAAGGTTCTTTCCTGTTTAGCTTCCACTTATCTTCAATGATTCTCATGATCATTTATTGGTGTCAATCTATTTTGGCTAGAGCAGGCTGTGTACACTGTCCTGAGAGAATCAGAAGATCGTAGTGTTTCACCAATACCAGTATGGGAGATCCCAATATGGAAAGACATTTCACCACGACAAAGAAAAGTCGCAACAGCCCTCAAATTAATTAATACTACACTGGATGATTTGATAGCAATTTGCAAGGTAAAGCCATCTCAATTGTTTGGCAAAACATGTTTCTGATCACACTCACGCGTATTTATTTTCCTTCAAGATCATACATGGCTGCTAATCTGATGCATTATTGCTTTATTTTTTATTTTTCATCTGTCATCTGTCATCTGCAGAGAATGGTAGACGAAGAAGAGCTACAGTTTCATGAGGAGTACATGAATGAACAAGATCCTAGTATTCTCCATTTCCTTTTGGCATCTGGCGATGATGTATGTAACCACAAACTATCAGACATGCTCGTCACAAGCTCATATGGTTGAACTTTTTGCTCCACTGTTTGTAGGTTTCTAGCAAGCAACTCCGTGATGACTTGATGACAATGCTAATAGCTGGACATGAAACATCAGCTGCAGTCTTAACATGGACGTTTTATCTTCTTTCCAAGGTAGTAAATTTGACGCTTGGTAATGGAACTAAGTTCTCAATTTTATATTCTTTAGAGCATCGTAATACGGATTTTTTACTTGAAGTGCATAAATATATAACAACTTGTAATTCTCGGGTGCTTACTAACTTTTTGACTGGCTGCAGGAACCTAGGGTCATGGCCAAGCTCCAAGAGGAGGTATGTTAATGTCTTAATATTAATGCATCCATATTTTACGAGAAGAATCGATGGGAGTCATGAATACTTTAGCCTATATCATACTGTTTCTTTTTAATTATAACACTTTATGTTCTTAGGTTGATTCCGTTCTAGGCGATAGATTTCCAACCATTGAAGACATGAAGAAACTCAAGTATGCAACTCGAGTGATTAACGAAGTAAGCAGATCATCTTTTCTCAGAATGATTAGAAGGCTAACCTTCTAATTAATTTTCAATATGATTGTTTGTTTTTGGTTTGACCTTCCTTCTTCCTATGTAGTCCTTGAGGCTTTACCCACAACCACCCGTGCTAATTCGTCGTTCTCTTGAGGATGACAAGCTTGGAGACTTCCCTATTAAAAGGTCATACCTGGGATCTATTGATATTTTTTTTTTTCTTTACAAGGACTCTAGCTTTTTCTTTCTTAAACGAGCATATCATTTTTCAAAAGAAAATTTTCTTCCTTGATAGTATGAAATTATCGTACCTAGCATTCACGGTTTTTTTGGGTTTCATGTAAGTATGCTTTTTTTTTTTTTTTTGGGTGAAGAAAGAGAAGCATGCTTTTAGAAAAACACATACATTGAATATTACTATGCAAAAACTAATTCCTTAATCATATTTTCATTTACAGCAATGAGGATATATTCATTTGTATTTGGAATCTGCATCGCAGTCCAAAACAATGGGATGATGCAGATAAGTTTCATCCTGAAAGATGGCCATTAGATGGACCCAATCCAAATGAGACGAACCAAAATTTTCGGTAATTTTTCTCTCTGCCTCTTGCATGAATCGGATTCATGTCCAAGATAATGTCTGGTATCATTACACTTTTAAATGTGAAACATACAACAACAACAATCACCACCAAGCTTTATCCCACTAAGTGGGGTCGGATGTATAACTAGAATGTCATTGCGCTTGGTTTTGAATGTGACATAAAATTATAAAATGGGCTACTACTGCAAATGTTAAGTTTCTTAAGTTACGTCTGAAGTTATTCTGTTTTGGAGCTAACGGAGACCTTGGCATAAAACCCGACCACAATGGCGTTCTAGGATTCATACAACTGACCCCACTTAGTGGGATAAGACTTTGTTGTTACTATTGCTTGAAGTTATTATGTGCTATCTTTGTTGAGATGGGATTGAGGGTTAGATTTGCTCTTGAGGTTTCATATAAGGTATCTATGTCTTTTTACTGATGAATGACTCTGGTAGTTATTGTTTCAGTTACTTGCCCTTTGGTGGAGGACCACGGAAATGCGTAGGTGACATGTTTGCCACATTCGAGGTAATGTAAATATTTGAACTTGGTGAATGAGAAACACTTACTTTTTCATGCTTCTAACGATGACCGTTTACAAACTTTCACGTTGCTGATTGACAGACTGTTGTAGCTCTTTCGATGATTGTTCGAAGATTCAACTTTCAAATGGCACTAGGCGCTCCCGAGGTAAGTATCCCTATGTTGTTTCGTGCGTGTATTATTTGTAGCCTAACTGGAGCTTTTCGAAGCGTGATTCTTAAACACGGTAGTTGCTGGTGGTGTTCTGAAGAACCACAAGAAGTTTTACGATTCTATCTAACGAATGGTTCGCCGAGCAGGTCAAGATGACAACGGGAGCCACCATTCACACGACGGAAGGGTTGAAGATGACAGTCACTAGGAGGATAAAACCTCCGATAGTTCCCACATTGGAGACGCCTTCATTTGTAGTGGATACGCCCGTCGGTGTCCCAAAGGGGGATTCTTCAGTTGGTCAGAAAGGTGAGGTTTCTTCTGCTCATCCTTGATTATCGCAGTCGAGTTACATACATCTAAACGGGCTGAGATTTACGTTCTGATGTGTTCGATGTGCTTCGGTTAAATCTTATGCTCGACGATGTGAGGCCTGTATATAATGCTATAAATTGGGAGCGCGGCGCTAGTTAATAAGATGCAAGTGCATACCCGCGGTCGTGCCACAGAAAAGGGTTGCAAAACGTAGAAAGAAAATGCGTGTGTATAGTGCATTTTAAGCATATTCAACTCATCAATATAGTTCTTAATCAGCATTGTTGGTGAAGTCCCGCAACGAGTCATCACGCTCTGTAAATCTGGCAATGTACTTTGTTTCTCATATGAATGAGGATCATTTGCTCGGAATTCTCGACGAACGGGCGCCGCTAACAAGAGGACTTACTCCACTAGCTAACTAACTTGACGAAACATACTGATGAACGTACCAAATGTCACCTGATCCTAGTCTATCTGATGCTGCTTAATTTTAGCAGATGCTAAGTTAAACTTCAAGCGCGAGCCGACAGCCGGAATCTGCTTAGTAGCAACCGAACCCACCCGAGGATCTCGAAAACACAAATTTTATGCCAGAAAGCAATGAGAACTCAGCCAAAAACCAACCCACAACCTGAAGAAGCAATGCAATGCAGAGAGAGCAAGTAGCAGCCAAGCCGACAAAAGGAAAATCCTATCAGCCAGGAAACTAGGAACAAGTACTCTACTATCGCAACCGAAAAGATACTAACATGCTTTCGATGGAGAAGGTGAGGCAATGGAGGTGGTGTAACGTTAAAGAAACCTACGCTTACTAATTACAGGATATCAGAATTTGACATGGTCGCTGTCGAGAATCATGTGTGGGAATAGCCAAAACATCTCCTGATATCTATTAACCCTTTTCTAGCCGGCAATGACTGATCGGGTTCGCCATCATTGGATTTATTGCAAGGAAAGTACCTATGAAAGGCCTTCACTGCTCCAGTGACCCCGTCTTCGTTGTCCATGGCCTTCGCAATTTCTATGGCACACTCTTTAACCTTTCAATGGGGAAGTTATGTACTTGTTAAACTACTGCGTGTGCGGGTGTGAGAATTTTACACGAAAAAATGACAATTCAAAGCACCAACATATGTGAATCACTTGAAGTTGGAAAAGAAAACGGTAAATACCTTTGGAGCTAACATAAAGCGTATGGCATCAACCAACTTGTCACGCGAGAATTCCTCAACCGGAATGGGCGCAGGACCTACACCTCTGGCATGCACCCTCTCACCCCAAAATGGCTGGTCCCCGAAGAATGGTATAATTGTAGTCGGACACTAAAAAGAACACGAGTATCACCCATATATAAGCCACTAAATCATTCACAAATATAAGATTTCCCAAGAACAGTATTATCAGTTACCGCAGCTTTCAGACCAGCAGCAGTTGTTCCAGCACCACCATGATGTACCTAAAATGAATTTCCATATCCAATTGAAACCAAATTCATTCGGAAAGCAAACAAAGTACAAGCAAAAGCTAAACCAAGGGGGAAAACCAACGACAAAAAATGTGCGTCCAGCTTATGCATGACAAGTGACAACAGACTGCAAAGGAGATACCATTTCAGCACAACTGTGAGAGAATGACGTCGTGCACACCGTGCAGTGAAATCTCAAACAATCAAAATGAGTTTAAAAGAAAATTAGAATTTACCACGGCAGAGCATCGTTTGAATAGCCAATCATGGGGGCAATTGTCCACTAAGTACACAGAATCACTTGGTTCTACCGCTGGAAAGACAAATATATAACGGTTTTTAGATGTAAAGAAGCAACAATGTCCTTGTGAAAACCATAGATATAATATTATATATTTATCTTGTTTTATTAAAGAATCAAGACTTACAATTACCAAGGCCACCCCAGCCTCTGTTGATAATGCCTCTCTGTCCAGTTATTTCCAGAGCTTGAAGAATAATATCAGTCATTTTCTCCGGTTCTTGAAGAGGCTAATACAATACCGCAACAAGGAAAAACATTAGCATGTAGCAAGACAATTTAATAAATGTTCAATCAATTGACCTTAACCATACAGTTCACGAGTATCCTCTGCATTAGAAATGTCTCATTCAAATCAGATATTGAACAACTGAGCAAAGTGGACAATTTGTCATGAATAGAACCCCCACAACCCATTGGTGGGGGGGGCGCAACCAACATGAAGGCGGTCACTTGGTGGTGATGTGTAGTTTCGTTCGAAATAAACAAGTAGCTTTTTGAGTGTATGGGGGAAGCAACATGAATAGAAAAAGCTGGAAAAAAACCTCACCAGGCTGCCAAATCCAATATAGACAGGCTCGTCACCAGCTTCAAGCCACTTCGCAAGTGGCTCTGGGGGTTCATAATTTGAAGCAAGGTCAAGAAAACAAAACCCAACAACATCAATCTTCGGTCCCCAATCTGCCAGACAAGTGAAAACCAAAGCATATTAGCAAATAATCAGCATACTGTGTTCTCATTTGGTCAAGCTAGTATATTTCTACCCTATCAAATCAAATTCCAGGAGGCTTCTGCAATAATATTAGCACACTATTTCTGGAACAAGAAGCCCATGTATCATGACAAAGCTTATCTAGTTCGCAACCACTATTGAGTATTTTGAAATGACCATATGTATCTCTATCATATCTTCAGCAAGAAATTCTAAGCAAATAATTTTCCATTATGACATTCAATATCAGTTCATTTAACATAGAAGAATCTGTGACTTCATATCAAGTCAATACATGCAAAGTTTTCATCTGAAGGAAAAAGATTTAAATATACGACCTTTAGGTTTGGGAACAAGATGAGGACTCCATATATACCCATAGGGCACGTCAGGAGGAGAACTATAGTCTCCACTTAAATATGTGATAGGTCTCAGCTTCAGCATTTTCTTCCTAAACTCATTTATCATGTCTCGAATTCCTAGCCAAATTAATGCATCGACTATTTGATATGATAGCTGGAAAGAAAAGAAAAATCTGTTTAATTACATAATATAGGCCTGGAAAACAAAAGAATCAATATAATCACCATCAGTAAGGTAGAAAAGTAAAATCATATGAGACTCACTCTATATCCAATCGGTTGTGTGACACGGGATAGAGGATGGGGGAATTCACTCGTAGGCCTGAGAAAAGGTAAATGGTTATCAAGCGATTGATCAAACAACACAGAATATTTCATGATTTGCTGCTTTTCTCTCTTTTATCAGTACGTTTAAAGTACATACATGTGCATGAATAGTCCATATATTGAATAATCAACTGTGTGTGGTTGAGAAATGTGTCACACCAAAATGAACAATGGACGATGCAACTGAAATCCAACAAGATAATCATGGAGCTAAATATATCAGCATTTGATCTAACCCAGGAGACAACACTTACGTCCATGGCATTGTGAAGAATATATGAAGCGGTATTTTTAGTGCCTCAGCAACATGAGAGTGCCCTGGACAAGTGTTAGCAAAGTTAGGAGTCCACTAAATGATTTCAAACAACACATATATTCATTCTTCTTTTAATATCAAGTAAACCATGCAGATAATATATAAGGATATTCTCGTAATTGTTATCTCCAAAGAACATAGGCATGGAGACTTTCGGAGCATTTCAAGTGGTTGAGGCTATGACCCCATGCATACATCATCATTGTCAGTGGAAGATTGCCTTAAACACATCAATATGTGCTGAAAGGTTCTTCAATTATTTCAACGGTAATAGAAACAACAAACACATAAATACCTTGTGCTCTTATTAAAGCCAAATATTACTTGTGGCCAATTCAAATTTTTGAAGAATGATTGATACTTGAAAACCCAAGAGAATATTATAAGATGATGAAATCTAACCATAGGCTGGTGGGTTGGCAATTATTGCTTCTGCTTCAAATGGAACTTTGGAATCGGGATCAGGTTTGTTGCATGCAGGAAGTAAAGAAAAAATTATTTCCCTTAATTGCTGTCGCTGAATTGATATTTCCGAAGGTCCTGATGGCAAGAAACCTTTATTCTTGACCATATCTGTAAAGAAACAAATGCATAGCATCAATACAAAACCCATAAAAAGACAGGCATGTTTACGTTTGTGTGTTTTTTAAGGAACATACAAACAAATGATCCTGAATCATATGTGTTTATACGTCCAAGATTGTTTCGTAATGATCCAAGTAAGGAAAACAAGGTACATGAAAATTACACCCTCAATGTCTAAATAAGTTTGCAAAACAAGAATTTTAGCAATTACCAAATGATTAAATAACCAGACCAAAAACTCATCATTAAATTACGCAGGGTACGGAAAAGAAAACAAAATCTGCACTTACAACCAGCAAGAACTTTTGGATCTCCCCCTAAAGGATAGAACTCCAACCCAGCAGTAAGGACAAAATCTTTGAAATTTGCATGAGTTGCTAGCCTAACCCTATGGCCATATTCCTGCAAGCAAACGCATCCATCAATTCACAAAAAGTAAGGGATAAGCTTCGCAAGAAGAGCTATATTTTCTTTTCACTCATCGCCTCTGAAATTTCCATCATGAAAAGTCAAATTTCCAAAGAACTCAACTAAATTGTATCTATTTATGCTTATACAAACACAACGCGCATAAGAAAGTAAATGAATGTGAGCAAATCCAAAACGTTGCACGGAATCCAGAAATCAATATCATGCAACACTTTTCACAATACCGTACAGGTACAAACCAAGCAATAAATCGAAAAACAACTGAAATTTCACTGAAACAACATTAATTGTCATCATAAAATGAATCACCAGCAGAGAACACTAAGAAACCCGAACACGAGCATATATCCAGCAAAAGATCACAAATTCTCTCACAAATGATGTCAACATTGTTGAGAATCAATGTCAAGCCCAAAACAATAAGTAATCCACAACCCAATCTAAAGTCCAAGTCCATATCTAGTTTGATGACGTAATTGCTTACAATTGCAAAGTTAGGTAATGTTAGGTATGGTTGAGTGGAAAAAATTAGGTGCAATTAATGGGTTTTGTGTGGTAGTAAATAATCTTAGTTTAATTAAGTGTGTGGTGTAGCTTTC
>JADOBS010303552.1:0-20223 GCA_015708375.1 Cydonia oblonga | reverse complement strand
GAAGGGATGGGAAGTTGCAGGAGAATAGATGAAGGGAAGAAGAAGTCAAAAAGTAAAAATTAAATTATTATTTTATAATAAAAAATAATAATATTTTAATAAAATTGACTAGGCTATTTTTTGTTAGGGATGGAGATGCCTTGGCCTATTACTGTTCACGGGGGTCTATTATTGTTCACTTGAGTGGATAAATGCGCTGGGTGCTGGCGCAAAGTCTTTAGGGGTGGACTTGCTCTTAGAATTTTCCAAGTAAGCTTCTAGGACCCATAAGGATTATACTTCTTTTTCTGTTTTTTCTTTTGGAATTTTTTGCCCATTGTCCTTGAATTATGATGATATTCATCATCTTATTTATCAATGATCGATAAGTTCAAATTTCGAGATTTGAGTAGTGGATAGACACAAATTTTAAAATTTAAATTCATCCAATTGAATTATGAACATTATCACCGCATGAAGGTGGTTAGCAAAAATATACCCTTGTTTCTTTGTTTTCTATTTGGGTTAAATATCGGCTAAACCCCTTTCAATAGAAGTAGTTTGACAAAAAAAGGAGAAAGTAGGGGTGGGAATACGGATCTTGGGATACGTGGATTCGGACAATAATTATACGGCCAATGTAAGCATATCTAGTTCTTATTTTCTAATTTTCAAAATTGTCTAAGTTTGACTATAAATCGAGTCCATTTTTCTTATATGCACGTAACTGGACTTAGACCGTTTAAAGGTAAGCACCAACACCAAGCAATCACTAAGCAATTTATACTATATAGGTTCTAAATCTTTCATGGCAATTCTTGGTTTTCCTTCTGTTTGCTTTTTTCCCTTGTGTTTACTGTTTTTGGTGAAGGCCCTACCCAGTTTTCGTTCCCGTACCAGCCTACCCTTCAAGCTCTCTTTGTTTTGCCACTTTTTGTGCCTATAATTTCACCATCTTGACCTCCGAATCCAGATCACACGTTTCTTCCATCTCATTCGATCATTCTCTCCACCATCTTCAACAATAAGCTAAGTTATTTTTCCACATATCCTCACTTCAATTCAGCCTCCTTTTTACCGTGATTTGTCGTGTTTCTACGGGAGGGTGTGTAGAGCTTCGGCTCGAGTGTTCACACCACCACCCTTATTGGCTCTTCCCGATGTTTTCCCTTGTTGGTGTTGTCGCTCGTGGGATCTTTATTCCCACAAGCTTCCTCTGTTCCTTGGCGTTGGTCATTTTGGTGGTATGTGGAAGATGGTGTGGCCTTTTTCTTGCTCAAGCACCAGATTCAAGATGGTGAGATGGCAGGAGCTGGTGCTAGGCGTTGGCTTCGGTTTGATCTATGGAATTTTGGTGGTGGGTGGAGAAGCTACATTAGCTTTTTTTTTTGTTTTGTGGTTTGTGTGTACTAGGCTACTTTGTTAGGTGGGTTTTGGCCCTTGTTGTGTGCGTTTATAGGGTCCATTTTGTCTGTTGCACTTAGTTGTTTTGGGCCTCTTTGTCTGTAATGTTGTTTTTTTTTTTGGTAATATATTTACCCTTTCACAAAAAAAGAAAAAAAGAAAAGGAAAGGGAGTTTTAACGAAAATGGCCTAGCACTATTCATTCTTAATAAAAAAGATATTTTGTGTATGAAAAGTCCATAATGGATCAAGCTCTTTTATTTATTTACTCTTATGCCATTATTTTATTATTGTAGCAGGGTCCATAATTATGTTGACATTTCTTTCTGGAAATATATTATTTTACATGATGTTATTCAACTTATGCTAATTTGCTATAGCTCTTCATGCTTCCATCATGTTGTCGATGTTATGCATCTCTTCTTCTGTCAAATTGTTTTAGTACTATTCATCGCCTTCTACTAGCTCTGCATCGTTTTCTCTATCTTCTTTCACCTTGTAATACATTTCTGTTGTTTTTTCTTTGAAATTTTGAGACTTCCAATATGGCTGATGATTGATCATTGTCTTGCTGTAAATATACATTTATTCTTCTTCTACTACTAATACTATATCATACCTAAAATCTTCAAACTCATATAAGGGTATTTGGATCCCTCGAAATTTTAGAATATTTTGTATCAAGGAATCCACCTATGTGAGAAGATAGGGGATAGTCTAAAGGACTCTTCATTAATCATGGTTATATGCCTAACTTTCTCCTTATGCATACATACATACCAATATGGGGGACTACTAATAAAACTTATGCAAATTTCTTTCCATTTTTCAAGATAATCTTTTGCTACTTTTATAAGATTTTCAGGAAATAATTACAGTTGGGAGACATGGTTGATGAATATTTTATCAAGATAGCCAAACTCTAATAGTAAGGCTGGGGTAACTTCTACCACATTATGCTTTTCCTGATGCTCATAATTAAAATACCATGGATTGATACAAAGCACATGGTAATTGTAATTGTAACTCTTTCATGGATTGTGATGCTCTATTCAGGATATCATCTATTATTAAGTCTAAAGATATATTCCTAAGAAAACTTTCATATTTTTCTTGTTTTTCTTTGTTACTCAGATGTTGATGCTGTTCATTATTTTGATGCTGCTCTATTTCAATGTCTTCTTCTAAGAGCTCAATCTTAATCTATTCTATGGGCTCATTAGCCTTTTGTTCTATGGTTTCAATAACCTCTTTTTCTTTATTCTTATGCTGATCAGTTTCCAAACCTATTTTCAATTCTCTTTTCAGGGTATCACTTACCTTCTGCTGCATTCTAAGAGATTGGAGTTCTTGGTTCATTTTGGTAAACTTACTAAGTAATGACTCATGATCTCTAGAAATGACTTGAAGGTTGTACTCAAGAGAATGAATATGATAATATCTTACTTTATTTTAAGCGTACCTGATTTGCAGAAAACTACAAAAGCCTTTGAATTTGTAGAAGATCCTTCTCTGAAAGCCAGAATTTCATCTCCAATGCGTTGTATCATGTTCAACATAGAAAAATTAAATTGAATCAATAACATGCAGATCAATTTAATAAAATAATAAATTAATCATAAAAGAATGATTAAAACGTAATACTCCCTTATTGAAGATAAAACTTTCTTATTAGCGCAGCGTCAAGAGAGTGCTGATAACGTGTTGTAGGCATAATTTACTGAACAATTATGGAGGTCATAGAGAGAGAGAAAGGTGCGGCATAGAAAGGAGAAGAGAGAGATGAGTAATTGTGGGTGTGTTATTATTTATAATAGTAAGGAAGATTAATTCCTTACCTCTTAGGATTACAACATTTAATAGGTAATAGGACTGCAACATATTTCTTATAGAAGCAAACAGATTTATTGAAAAGTATTTTATCATGAAATTTACTTGCAAGTAGCAGTCAGATATTCAAAAGGTAATTGTTTCCATATGTATTGATGCATCACATATATGTAATATTATATGAAAAAAGGAAGTTTATTTCACATCATAGAACAAGCATGAGGGTTCTCATCGCTAAAGGCCGCAGTGGTTTGATATCCATAAGAACTGGAATTTGCAGAATTCTGAGAATAATAAGCATGATAATTCGAAGGACCGTCGTAACCATGCTTGTAGTAGTTGTAAGATGAGGAAGGCTGAGGTGCAGAGCCATTACATTGTTGTTGACTGTAATATTTGTCTGTATCGAAGTTTTCTGAATCAAAAGGGGGTTGCTGCCACAGCTCAGCCCTCCGACCTGTCTTCCGGACTGTCCTCAGGACCTTCTTCTGGTCAGCCCATCCAGTGATCGTCACCTTTTGCATGGCCATGTCTATGTCAACGTTGTCCACACCTATTGAAAATAATCGAGCATGCAAAACCTAGATAATTAAGTAGCTAGCTAGGTAATAATTATAACCAAAAGATAATAATTATATAACAGCTTCCAATTTGAGAGAGAGAGGTGCTTCGCTCTTTCTTCCATGAACTTGTATATTTTTACGATTTACCCCGAAACTTGTATTTTGGTTAATTTCTCCCATAAACTATTTCAAATAGCCAATTGCTTCATTTCTGTCATGTCTATACCCTCATTTCATCAAATTTGTTTTGTTTCAAAAAGTTTTGGGGGAGGGGAAGCTACCCCATGTCAGGGTTAGGGCATATATCACAAGTTACTTTAAGGATTTATAGAAGGGCACATTTTTTGGTTTTCACAGACTGCACACCAAGAGTGATTGTTAGCAGTGTGACTCGAACCTAATTCTTAATCTAGTAAAGAGAACGATCTTTACCAAATCAACCAACCTTTGTTGGCCATTCCATCAAAAAATTTCTTAAAATGAATCGCATTAATTTCAAGAGATCAAAAATAAAACTAAGAAGGAAAATCGAAAAACATCTAATTACATGCATGTGGCTTTTCAAGATGAAAAGCTCGATCGAATATGAGTAATTAAACATGACGGTTGGAAATTGTTCGTTTACAATAGTTTAGGAAAAAAATTAGCCAAAATAAAAGTTTAGACAACAAATCGGAATTGAGTTACAAATTCACGGGAAATTAGAAAAATAATCTGTTATTATTCTAGTCATGAAGTTGGTGGTAACAAATATACCTTTTAGCTTTTGCAGTGCATTTCTAACCTTGCTCTCACACCCCGGGCAATCGATGTGAACACTAATCTCTATCGTCGTCTGCGAAGTGAAGCATCATATTATGAACATTAACTTACATATATCAGAACATATATAAAGCTCAATGTTGTCTGATGGTGTTAATTACAAAATACAAAACCTTGGGAAATTGATTTGGGCATTTCAAACCTAAAGTTTTGATCACCTAACAGACTTAACGAAAAGAGAAGAGCGTAAAAGTACACATCAAAACACACATGCAAACGATGTAGATTAGAATAGTAATATCGATTGTACTAAAAAGAAAAAAAAAAACAGAGACAAAAGATCATCTTACATACCGTCATTCTGCTCTTTCAAATGCTTGAACAAATCTCTATAAACTGCATGTGTGTGTGTGTGTAGGATTATATTGACCGTACTATGAATTTATATATTGATTCCTCTTCCTCTTAATAATCGCATTATTATGGTCATAGTTTAAGATTTCGTGCACCGACTTTAACTTGCTTCTAAATAATGTCATATATGCAGGTTACAGATCAGATGGGAAAAACCATAACTTGAAGCAAGAAATTACTTTGCAACTATCGTACTTTTCAACCAATAGCAAGTAGCCACGTGTTGTATGGCATCAATATAGCATCCATCTAAAACTACAAGGTTTCGAGAGGGCCATTGACTTTGTACTTAAAACACCTCAAACATATATATAATTGGATTAATACTAAATGATCGATATATGGTTGACCGTTAAGAGTCGAAGAAAGGCACATGCATGCCGAACTAAAAGGCCGGATCGTGTTTTTGTACTTTCGATGCCGAACTAAGAGGCGGAGGGAAATGCAAATGACCCTTTATGTCACGAGTAACGGAAAGTAATCATACTTGTATACTTTAACGTGAGTTTGATTCTCACTAATTCTCCTCCCACCTTGGAAACTATTTAAGCAACTAAAGTGATCGATCCATTTAAAAAAAGGGGAGGGGAAGAAAACACTTCGTTATTTATAAGATTCATATTTATTACCTCGCACTTACAAATGAATAAGAATATCACTAGACTGTAGTACTAAGTGAGTGCTTAAGAATTAAGGACAACATCGAATGATGTTTCTTGGACCACCTCATTGCCCTTGTAGAGTCCTAATGAAGCGTGGTCAAGAAACATTATCTATTGTTTTTCCAGTATTTATTTCTCTAAATAGGTGGAAATGGACTTGGATAAAGTTTAAACCAAAATCGAGGCTTTACGTGTGATTAGGATTTTCCGCACATTCGTGCAATAGAAACAAAAACAGAGGCAAAATCGTAGAGAATTGTATTATATTTCTTTCCTTTACAATATTCATATAATACATAAGAAAATCAACAGAAATAACGAGTTAATAATTCCTTTTAATTCGCTGCAAATATCTTCACTTCCAGGCAACTTGTCAACAAGTGCAACCGATTATCTGCAACTCATGAAAATACACAAATAAAGCGATAATAGATAGAGAAAGAAGATGAGCAACAATTATGCAAAGGTTGTCCACAAGTAAATTGTATAACTTGAAAATACCGTATCACCCCACCCAGCGTAATTCAAATGTAGTTGCTTTCAATTGATTTCAAAGGACTGGATTTGTTCAGTTGAGTAAAGTTTATCAATTATATGAGAATACGAAATAAATTGAAGAAAAATGTCCGATTCGTATCTCAAATTGCAGCATAGTTTCATATAACCAGTTTAGTATGGTTTCGTTATATTTCAATCAAAAGATAAAGCATGCCGACTAACTGGAAAAAATTGAAATTCAAAACAAACCTCTGCCACTGCTGCATCACAACCATCACCCGAATTTTCTGCTGATTCGTGAAGAGGTCTATCTTAAACTTACGTCTCTTTCTCAACTGCAGGAAGTGCTTCCTCTATAGCTTGGATAAAAGTAGCAACCTTGTATGTGAAGAATCCCACCAGCATTGGTATCAATTCCAGGTCCATAAACCCATATTGTGGAACAACGATCCTGCACCCAAACTCAACATCGTTAGACAAAGAAAAAAGGTGCTGAATATTTGTTTTCAGCCATATCCCCAGAATCCAAATCCACAATGACCCGTAAATCAGCATAATCATGAATGGTTATTTGATATTAATTTCACCGTAAATTATTCACATAAGTGTGAAAAAATTAAAAAGAACTTGCAGAAAGCATCTGTATTAAGTATCGATCAACACAAGAAGATGAGTACAGTCACATTCCAAGAGGAACATATGAGTGCAGATACTTACCCATTCCATCTATTAAATATCATGACTAATACAACAGGAACCAATAGCCTGGGTTGCCCAATCGCTCCCCTGCATTAAGATTACATAAAGTTAAATGACCTACTTCCTTTTTTCTTTTAAAACAGTATACGTGATCATATACAATATCTTGATGTGGGTGGCCCATAATATCACAACTTCTGGAGTTATGAGCCTCCAACATTCTATATCCTTCAGATTGCTCTGAACCGAAGCACCAATTATTCAAGTGATACTTAAGAATATGTAATGATAATTCACTTTGTCAACACACAGTGCGAATTTAGAACTGAAGGTTGAAAGTTTAAGAAAACGATTCGTATTCTGTAAGTTGGAAGCTTATAGAAAACCTACACCTAGGTTTGTGGCACATGAAGCTTCAATAAACTCATAGCAAATCAGGAAAATAGCTAGTTGTTATCCAGTGTGTGAATTTTCCAAACATCTTGATGTATGCATGTATGTATTATTGTATTCAAAGAAAATAATAAATTGCATATCAAACCCCTCGTCAATGTGCTCTGTACAAAACATACAGCTGACGCATTTACATCAGGCAATAGTCATTTGTTACATACTTGAGTAGTCCCCTTGCTCCATCTGCCATGGAATCCACGCTACTCCCCAGCATACGCATGTAAACTATAGAACCAATCAACCCAACACCGTAGCTGAATTTATAAGAGATTGATGAGGATCAAATGCCATGAATAAATTATAGTGTGTGCAAAATTAATATAAAACACCATCGGATGTCCTGAGACGGTAAATGTTGAAACAACTACCCTTCACCGGTGAATTTCCCTAGAATTAACAGGGCAAGTACCATTACCAGACCAACACTTGGGTGCATACTCATAAATGAAATTGGCAGGAAAAATCCTCACAAATAAACAGGCAGGAGATATTTCACTGGTTGAACAAAGGAGAAGAATGGACTCATATTGTACCTTACAAATGCTCAAAAGCTTAAGCATCATTGCCATCACTTATCCAGTTATCCTAAAGGTGAAATCAAGGAGTTTCTTTTAATGCACTTTAGCATGCAACATGCAAGTAAATCTAATACCCTTAACTCATATGTACCATCTCAAATGTCAATTGACAAAATTCCCTCGTGAAAATTTCTTTTACACTACATAATTAAGGTTAGATATTACTTTATCGTAAAACTTTTGTAAACATAGGTTGCCTAGTGCCTACATATAATATAAATGTAGGACTGCTATAAAATCTTTTAGGGGACAAAGAGAAGAAAAGAAAAGAACAAAGCACATAGAAGAAGATATTCTCAAAGTTTAAGACGTTCCCCACGGAGTTCACTAATTTTCTTGCAAGAAGGGAAAATATGACAAATAAGATGTGGGATGGCACGACTTTAGATTTTAGATAAAAACAAATAGAACCTCAAATGTTTATACCTAGCCGTAATTTCAGGGGAATAAGAAACATAAGCTGAGACTAATCCAACAACACCTATACCCAGTGTAAGGAATTGCAACCTCTTCTTTAACTGCAATAGGAAAATGAATGTCATCCTTTTTAATTCTAGTAGAACCAAGAGAGCATGTATCTAAACAATTAGATGAAAATATGGTAGACTGGTAGTGCAGATAAGTACCCTAAAATACTGCTTCCTATACTGCTCAGCTACTACTTTTGGGTCCTCCCGAGAACGCCTTAATTCCCGAAACATTACTTCCTGCAGGTTAGATCTAAGTGAGAAGCACAGAAAGAAGAAGCACCATTCAAAGTAACATTTGGTTGAAAGTATGTGAAGCGGAATTCGCCTATATAAGCTGAAAAGTCCTTGACAAAGATAACCAAGTGGGGTGGAAATCAAAGTGAATTCTAGTTACTGATGAAACATCTGACTTACACTGCCTCCAGTTGCAGCCTTAGTTGCTCTATCCCACTTATCTTGTTCACGCCGTGTTGGTGCCAATTTCCATTTGATAGTGGTACTGCTGGCACTCTGACAATCATTACATTTTGGAAAATGAAAATCATAAATGAAAACTACCCTGAGTTAAAGTACTAGGATTGAAAACTACAGACGTTTATCATACTTTAGCCGGAGCCTCAACTTGCGGTTCTAACTTGGGCTGGGCAGGAGCAGCAGTGAGTTGTTTGCTCAAATCAACATCTAAACTGTGTGCCCACAATTCAATCAAGCTTTAAAAACAATTTTTTGTTTGAGGAAATGTAAACAATTAAACCTACTAGTGAGAAGTCACAAACCTGTCAAGGCTCATGATTCTATTTATGCTGAGAAAGCCGGAAGGCTTCTCCTGTTTACATGACAAAACACGCTTCATCACACAACAAAACCACAGAAAACATTCACAAATAAAAGGTCCACAAGACTTTCACCAAAACTCTCTTTCGATTAAAAATCTCGTCCGAGGAATCAAGATGGCTAATAATGCAGTGACTCCTTTTCTTTCTTTCCTTCTAGCTATTCA
The DNA here is from genome assembly GCA_015708375.1 of Cydonia oblonga. Classification (NCBI taxonomy): domain Eukaryota; kingdom Viridiplantae; phylum Streptophyta; class Magnoliopsida; order Rosales; family Rosaceae; genus Cydonia; species Cydonia oblonga. Next base: position 10,911 of record JADOBS010303552.1, on the reverse strand, counting down.
GTAACCAAAACCGAACCGAACCCAACTTCTAAGTGAACAACAAAGGCGCCAAAATGCCAAACCAACGAAGGCTCGTCTAATTGATTACCGGTTAGATAACCATTTCAGTTTTTTTTATTTTAAGTTTTCATTTGGTGAGAACTGAAAACTTGTTCGGTAACTACTTTCAGTTAAAAAAGTAGCTCAAAAAAATCAAAATTGAAATAAAAATGATTATCAAACTGCCTTAAGCTAAATCAACATACATGTAAACATCAAAATCCACAAGATTTAGTAAAAACACAGAAAGCCATTACTCTCCAACCACTCAAACAATCAACATTTACTATCAAATCAAATTACCCAATTAAACCACCAAATCAACGAACCACAAAATAAACACTAAAATGTGAGAAACCCAGAAAATAAATTAATCAAGTGATGAAAGGGAAAAGATTAGAAATAAGTTGGAACCTTGACAGGAGTGGATTGAATGGAAGAATTGGGTTCCTGAATGAGTTGTTTCATGCGGTCCATGAATTCTCTGTTCCAAATGAAATCGTCAGAGGTGAGAGGGTCATCCTCGCCGCCCCAGTACTTGCGGAGCTTGGTGGTGGTCGGAGGTCCGCCGTAATCGCCGGGAGCGACCCCGTTGGACCATTTCATGGGCTTCTTCTTGGGCAATAGGATCTTGGTCTGTCTCGGGTCGGGTACGGGTGGAGTTGCTGAGTCTGGGGAGACGGGTGTGGCTGTGGACGTCACTGAGAGATAGGAGTTGAGAATCGCCATTGCTGTTTGTTGTTGATAACGAATTAATGAGATACTCTCCTGCTACTAGCTCAGACCAAATAGAATGAAAAATAAATTCTTGCATTCATAATTTCAACCGTTTATTTTTTAGGTTATCGTCAAAAAATTATAAACGTATAAACGATAAAATGATATACAAGAATAACAATTTCATCTCAATTCAGGCTTACTGTAGATTGCAATATGAATGAGATAATATCATTTGATAAAAAAAAAAAATTGTTATATATTATTATCACACTTTTTTTTTTTTTTAATCTAATGTGGAGACTAAACAATAAATGATAAGGTAAAAAAATAAGAAAATCAATGAAAAAGGCTTGAAAAGTTTTAGTTTTAATAAAAAACTATGTTATAAATTTTGTTTAATAAAAAATCATGTTATAAGTTTTAGTTTTAATAAAAAATCATGTTATAAGTTTTGTTTAATAAAAAAAACCATGTTATAAGTTTTGTTTAATAAAAAACCATGTCATAAGTTAAGTCACTGTTTCTGGAATTTAAGTCATTGTTTCTGGATTTTGGTTCTTTTCGACGGACACTGTTTCTGGAATGTAAAAATAAACTGTTTCTGGAATTTAAGTCACTGTTTCTAGAATTTAAGTTACTGTTTTTGGATTTTAAGTAACACTGTTTCTGGAATCTAAGTCACTGTTTCTGGAATTTAAGTCACTGCATTGTTAGTTTATTTCTAGCGACAATATTAGTTTTCCAGAGACAGTGTTAGTTTTTCCAGAGAGTATTATTTTTCCAGCGACAATGTTAGTTTTTCCAGCGACAGTGTTAGTTTTTCCAGAGACAGTGTTAGCTTTTCCAGCGACAGTGTTATTTTTTCAACGACAGTGTTATTTTTTCAACGACAGTGTTAGTTTTTCCAGCGACAATGTTAATTTTTTGTAAAGACAATGTTATGTTTTTCCAGTGACAGTGTTAATGTTCATTTTCTTTCCGGATTTCGGCTGGAAAGTTGGACAAACTTTAAACGCTTATAACTTTGTCAATACTCAACGAAATCAAGTGATTCAAAAACGAAAATCGTAGTTCTCAAAGAGACGAAGAGAATGATATCTTGAACGATAGCTAACTCGTTGTTTTTGGCCGAAAAACGCCTCGAAAGCCTTGGAGGTCGCCGAAAACTAGGTTGAACAAAATTTAAACGCTCATAACTTTGTCAATACTCAACGAAATCAAGTGATTCAAAAACGAAAATCGTAGTTCTCGAAAAGACGAAGAGAATGGTACCTTGAACGATAGCTAACTTATTGTGGTTTGGCCGGAAAAAGCCTCGAAAGCTTCGGAGATCGCCGGAAACTGGGTTGGACAAACTTTAAACGCTCATAACTTTGTCAATACTCAACGAAATCAAGTGATTCAAAAACAAAAATCGTAGTTCTCGAAGAGACGAAGAGAATGGTACCTTTTAATATAGCTAAATCATTGTGCTTTGGCCCAAAAATGACTCGAAAGCCTCGGAGGTCGTCGGAAACTGGGTTGGACAAACTTTAAACGCTTATAACTTTGTCAATACTCAACGAAATCGAGTGATTCAAAAACGAAAATCGTAGTTCTCGAAGAGACGAAGATAATGGTGCCTTGTATGATGGCTAACTCTTTGTGATTTGGCCGAAAAATTCCTCGAAAGCTTCGGAGGTCGCCGAAAACTGGGTAAGATTCAAATGGATATAACTTCTTCAATACTCAACGAAATAGTGTGATTCAAAAAGGAAAGTTGTAGTACTCAGCAAGACGAAGAGGAGGAGGAGGAGGAGGATGAGGATAAGGGCCAAAGGAGAGCTCATGAGTGACTGGCTGGTGGTCGAACTATCTGTTGGTTTGGTGGGTTTTACCTTGTTCTGGGATGATTTTTGGTTAAAAAAAAGTTATAAGATGGTTTTTGGTTAAAATAAACTTAGTTCAAGCCCTTTTTATTAAAGTTCCCAAAAAAAAATTGATAAATCTCATATTCAATTTTTTATTCATGAAATTCGAACATAAAATTTCTTATTCAACAATAAATTTAACCTATTTCAATTTAAAAAAAAAAGATAAATCTTCCATATGAATATAAAATTTTCAAGACATGATTCAACATGTTCTTAAAAAATAATAAAAAAATATATACTCCAAAGAGTCCAAACAGATCGGGTTCGGGTTTAAGGTTAAAATTTCTGCAAACCTCGTTCTCATTTTTTTGTCCTTCAAGCCGGACCTAAACTCGTGAAAATTGCCGTCACTAGTCGTAATGCACAAAAAAATGACTGTAAAAATTGAATCAAAAAAAAAAAAAATTTACTATTTAAGGAGCCAAGTATAATCAGTTCTATAATTAAATAAAAAAAAATAGAAATGGTAAAAATTATTGAAATTTTTTTTTTTCTTTCCGTGAATGTTTTTTTTTTGTTTTTGGTGGGGAATAGGAGCATTTTTGCTCACCATACACCTAATCATCTGCCACGTGTCATTTCGCCTAACTTTAGATCGAAAAAATCAACCAAGGTTAAGTGAAAAGATATATGGCAAATGATTAGGTATATGCTTATTTTTGTAAACAAAAAAGCTCTCGTTGGTGAATGGTGATCATGTGCAAGTCAGTTTTCCACTTCCGTGGCCTCTTATTCGCATATCACAAATGTCTTTGTTTGGTATGGATATGAAAGGTTATAAGTATCCGGAAAACCGCTGAACGGAAGAGATGTAGCCTGATCCCCATCCGCCGACGGAGCTAAAGTTTTGTTCTCTCTCTGCAGCTAGGGCTTTAGATTATACGTAGTCATGCCAATACATGCATCCACGAGAGAGTTCCAAAACGACTCTCGAGAGAGAAACGGTCAGACGTAAACCTTGAGCATAGAACTTCCACAACAAGAAAAGCAATCGAGAACGCAAATTCTGGTTCACACAAACCAAAATTATAGTTTTATTACACAAGTTTTTCTTAGATGGAGGTTTAGAGCACTTAAAAAGCCGACACACAAGAGACTTGAGCTTCAACCGGTGTTCTGCATGCCAGCAGCAATACCCTTCATGGTCAGAATAAGCGTGTCCTCTAGACCAGGAGCATACTCGCTCTTTGGATTGAGTTTCACAAGCTCCGCTGCCGGCTTGCTCGTTGTTTCCATGTACTCCTTTGACAAGTGTGGCCTTACTTTAACATGGAAGTTTGGATCACGAATCTGCTTCAGTGTATAGGCTTGGCACACGTTAAGTGTCGTGATATATGAATCACGAAGGAGGAGCCGCTGCCTCAAATAAGGATCTCCTTCCAGAAGAGCCCTATGTCCAGCAACCTACAAAATTAACACAAAATGGGATTAGCTTCTCGAGATATTTGTAATAACACCGCTTAAGACTTATAGAGCACTTCGCATGGTTTGCCATTGCATGTAGGACCGCAGTCCAGATGAAAATTAGCCTCATACAAGTGCTCTTATCGTTTTACCATCAAAGTCTCGAAAGAAAGAATACAAGTAACAAACCGCTTTTGAAGATAATTTACATATCTATGTGAAAGAGAATCATCAAGTTTCCGTCTTTTGCAATATTAAGTATTAAGGTCTGCCTAAACTGTCTTTGTGTCAGTAATTTATGTGATGTGTTACCTGGAGGACGAGGCGCTTAGTTTCTTCATAGTTGGACCTCAATCGGTCTCCAAATGACCATAGGTCTTCTGACACAAGAAGCTTGTCATAGAGAGAAGCAATACCGGGATCACCCTTGGCAAACACCATCTCAATTAAATCAATTGTGACTCTGAAAAAAGGCCACTGGTTATACATCTCCCGGAGCATTTGAAGATTCTTCGCATCCTTCTCAATAGCATGCTTAAATGCTGCCCCGAAGCCAAGCCACACTGGTAAGTGAAATCTTGTCTGGGTCCAAGCAAAGATCCATGGGATTGCACGAAGTGATTCAATGCCTCCACTTGGCTTTCGTTTTGAAGGACGACTCCCAATGTTCATTCGACCATACTCCAACTCTGGGGTTGCCTGCATTATCCAAGTGAATATTACATTTATGAGTTTATTAGCATTTTCATCTTTCTCGGCAAACTATTACAGAACAATCTTTTATCAGCTAATTCAGTGACCTGATCAAGGATACAAGGGAGCTTCATAAGAAAATAATTCGGCATATTTCATTTTATGGTAGGCAAAGCAGAGGAAGAACAACAGAACTATGATTCTTGTAACTCATAATTTTAACATCTGAGTCACAAGAAACGAGAAACCATAAATTGTTTTTAAGGATACATATTATTTAAAAGATTAGTTTATATACATGCATAATTTTTTGAACATAAAATATACATAGATATATAGATAGAGATTCAAAGGACGATCATGTTGGATAAATAGGATACTTACGAGGCGAAAGTATTCCACAAAACGGGGCTCCTGGAAAACTATTGAACGATATTCCTTTGCTGCAATGACGGCCATTTCATCCATGAGTGCACGCCATTCTGGCTTTGGGGAGACTGGAGGATGCATTCCGTGCTCAAGTGTAGCTGCTGTGAAACGCTGGAGTGTTCTAAAGCACAAGTGTTCCTCCCCAAATGATTGTTCAATAACTTCACCTTGAACTGTAACACGAAGTGAACCATGAATAGTGTCGGGTGGCTGAGACAATATAGCAAGATGGGTGGGGCCCCCTCCTCTTCCAACTGTTCCACCTCGACCATGAAACATCGTAAGCTTAACCCCAAATTGTTTTGCGACCTTTATGAGCTCTTCCTGAGCCTTGTATAACTGCCATGCTGCAGATAAACGACCAGCATCCTTCCCTGAATCTGAGTACCCTATCATGACTTCTTGCTTCCCATTGATCCGGTTTTTGTACCAGTCTATTGAAAAGAGACGAGCCACAGCAGCAGGAGCTGCCTCAAGATCAGCAAGCTTCTCAAACAATGGAACAACCCTCAGTGGCTTCTTCACACCACATTCACGTTGTAAAAGCTCAACAGCGAGAACATCAGATGGGGCTGTTGCCATTGATATAATATAAGCACCAAAATTGTCTGAGGGAAGTTCTGAAATGACATGGAACGTTTCCATCACATCAGCAATTTCTTCAGTCTTGGGAACATCACGGCCAAAAAGGGGGCGCTTGCCACGAAGCTCAGACAAGAGCCATTCTTGCCGATGCTCCTCAGACCATTCTCGATAAGACCCTATCTCCAGGTGCTTTGTTATAGCATTGATAACATCAGTGTGCCTGTCTGATTCTTGTCGTATGTCTAGTCTCACAAGAGACAGCCCAAAAGTAGAAACTTGTCGTAAGAAATCAAGAAGGCTTCCATCACCAATTACTCGATCGCCACAGGAGCAGAGTGACCGGTAACAAAGTTCGAGAGGCTCCAGAAACTACAAGGGAGCAAAAAGACAATCAACTCAAATACAATAAATGTTGCATGAGTGTAAAGGTTGAGCCAAGTTTAAACACAATTTGTGTACTGAACATCTTATGTAAATTTATTGAAAGACAATCCAAAGTTTAAAGCTCAACTTATCTTAGAATTTGGTACTTTGAAAATTCAACCTTTTACAACTTCAAAACGAAACTCATAAATCTTGTGGTTACGAGATACCTGTTCAACATTGGTAAACGTTGTGTCCTCATGAATGTCAGAGACTCCATTGGCTAATAATTGGCGAGCACGTTCACGCGTATTGTAAAGCTTGTCTCTTACATCACCAAGAATAACACGATAAGGCTCATTTGGAGGAATTTTTTTCCAAAACTCTGCATCCAAAAGGAATAGTTAAAAAACAAACTTTACAAAATCCCTTAAAATTTATCTTCAAACTTGAATTTAACAAATAATAGAAACTCAAATAAAAAAAACTAGGAGACTTATCTACCAATGTCAATGGTTAGGCATGTCCAAAAATACAACTTCCTTTTTCAAGAATTATAGATAGAGAACAACTATGAAATATCATAGAAAACCAAAGATTTGAAGTTTTGATGGATGATATTCAAATAGTTTGAAGGATGATAAAAACATGAACTCATCTGAATTGCATACCCATGTACTGTTTTGCATCCTTCTTTGAAGACCTATGAAGTTCATCAGCACGAGCACGAAGCTCATCATTGCATCGCCACATAGATAACTGTGGGAAAAAATGGCAATAACAAATACATTACAACAACAACAACAAAGCCTTTTCCCACTAAGTGGGGTCGGCTGTATGAATCCTACAACAATAACAAATACATTATGGAAAGAAAAAGAAAATTAAAAAGTACTCTACAGATCAATATAACAATGTAATTAAGTAGAAGTAATGATTCTTTTGACACCTCAAACATAAGATCCTCTATCTGGGAGAAGTATAAGTTAGCAGCCATCATTCTAGCCAATAAGCATACATCCCGAGTAACTTCCGGAGTGACCCTGGGGTTTCCTGCAGCCCATATCAAGCAGATTTAAGCTACAGAATCAACAAAATAATTTTAAGGAATTCTTAAACGGGAGAGAGATGCCCTAGTAAAAAAAAGAAAAACACAGTGTAAGGAAAAACTAACTCATCCAATAATAGCATTAGATGAACATACCATCACGATCCCCACCCATCCAAGAAGAAAACTGAATGAGAGGGGCATTGTAAGGAACACGTTCGTTTATCCCTATGTTCTTCAAAGCAGTGTCAACACGACGTAAGAATTTTGGTACACCTTTCCAAATTGTCTCATGGAAGTAGCTCATTCCTGCCCTCATCTCATCTTGAGGGGTTGGAGGAGTCCTTCGGATTTCATCTGTACGAAATGCAGCTTGAATCTACATGAAAAGAAAAGGTAAATTACTTAAACTGAATATTCAAGCTTTTGAGAGAGAGGTATTGGAATCTGGGTGCATCTGCATTGGTATTTTTCGGCAAATTTAAGGAAGCCAATTGCATAATTCAGAGAAAATGATATTTGAAATTCTAGTTTGGCCTATAATATCAAGGAATTCTATTCCACCATTGGTTTCTACATACCTCCCTTTGTAAAGCCTCATCGAGTTCCTGCTTATCATCAGGCGTAATGTCCTTAGCATACAACTGCGTCAAACAATTTCTTATCCTGAAAAGGTCAAAATTACACAATGTCAACTAAAAAAATAATAAACCATAAACCCCTTGCAACTATAGAATATAACATGTCAATTCCCACACATGAATTTCTTCTAGAAGACATCAAGAGCAAGTTGCTTAACCAGCAGGCTTTTCGCAACTTATCAAACGTAAGTGGAGAGCTAACCTTGCATGCTTTTGAAGCAAAGACCTGCGAACAGACTGAGTAGGATGTGCAGTCAGAACCAAATCTATAGTCTGGTTCTTCAAAGCATCAAAAACTTCTTCTGGGGACTTTTTCAGGTCCCCCACAAGCCTCTTGAGAGTCTCTTCAATGTCTGACTCTGTAGTAGCTGAAGCCTCATCAGCAAAATCTCCCTTCTTCTTCAACTTGATCCTCCTCCGGTATGCAATCTGAACTTCCTCGGCCAAATTTGCCAAGTTAAGCATGTGAGAAAAGGATTTAGCAATGACAATGGAGTCCCCAGGATCCAAACTCGTTAGCACTTTCCCGAGTTCCTCCAACTTATGAGGGTCCTGCTTTCTTTCATATTCCGCGGAAAGCTCATAACAATCTTGCACCTAGTCCAAATAAGTTTACAAAAGTCAGTAACTTGCTAGTTTATCATCACATTCTCATGCGAAAGTGCCCCAATCATCTAAAATTATGAACCTTTTGAGTGAAAATTCACATGTCAAAAAACTAAATAATTATTTTTCTCTGTCAGTAAAGATTAAACCAAAACCCCATCAATTTTGTTTCTGAACAAAAACCCCATCAATTTTTTTTGAACAAACGATATTATCTACACTAAGGGGTAGGAGAGTGGGCTAAGCCTCACAATTGACTAGCATAATATGGGCATTTCGCTAGAATTGAACCAAAGATCTCACTTATAAATGAACAGGAAAAATACTAGAACATATTATTAAGTAGCAAAACCCATCAAATTTTGTGACGGCTAAAGGAGTGAAAAGTCCGAAATTTATTATATTTTAATTAAAAATACATTAAAATAAAAATGTCAAATATTCCTAAACAAGCATTATAAAAACAAAGCGATAATACCGAGGTATGCACCAAATAAACAAAAACGCACATAATAACCACGAAAAATGGAAGCAACCAGAACCAGATCAAAACTACAATGGGTTATCCATAAAGTTTGCTAAAAGGTAATCACAATATTACAAATAAGTTGATTAATAATTTGAAAAATAAATAAATAAAAGTAGAATATACCGTTTCTCTGAGACTCTCTCCGTGTAAATCCTGAAGAATATCAAGGAAGCGATCCAATAGCAGAGCATCGTACTCAACCAGTTTGTCATCTTCAGAGACCTTCCCAGGTGCCAAAAGCCTCAGCTGGGCGTCAATTGAAGCCATCTTCTCCAAGTTCCTTGCAGCCATGGTCGTCTTCTCTCCCTCTCTCTAAGTTTCTGGGTTGCTCTCTCTCAGTTTCTGGGTTGCTCTCTCTCTAAGTTTCTGGGTCTCTCTCAGTTTCCGGGTTGTTCTCTTTCTCTCTAAGTTTATGGGTTGCTCTTTCTCTCTCTGTGGCGTTTTAAGCAGCAGAGATATGCATGGTATTAATGATTGAAAACAAGCGAATGCGAACAGGAAATGAGTGGAATAAATTGAGTTTCAGAGGGACTATAAACCAAATTGAAGTAGGATACAAACTCTATTAAATCTTCTTCCTTTTCTGGTATTTTTTTTAATAAAATTAAAAAACAATAAAAAGGAAGAAGAAGGAGTGGGAAGCAAAGCAAATCCCGTGAGACCCAGATGAAGAAAAAGGGCTGGGAGTTTCCAGAAGAACGGGTAGCTTATGATCCGGGCACGAGAAAGTGGGAGTAGAAGAAAAAGCAAAAATGCAGAGTGTCCGAGAAGATGGAGGAGGGATATTAGGATTCGCATATTTTAGTCATTAATTGTGTATCGTAAAAGAAAAAATTATTTAATTTTTTATTTAAAATTAAATATAAATAATATCTAATAAAAATTGACTGCATAATATACGATAAATTATTATAATACGGAGATTCTTAGGATATCCATAAAATGTATAAGGAAAGGATCCTCTTCCGTGAAGGAGGCTTTAATACGGTCACACAGGTACTTTTCTGTTGTTGGCTTTTCATTTATATAAATATAAGATATTGTGTAGGACTATTGTGTAAACATTCATAGTTTAAGTGTGATTGTGTAAATCCTAGATTAGATTTAATTGTAGTTATCATTTCCTATTGTATCTTGTATTCCTTGGGGATGAAGAAATATCTTCTCTCCTTTTAATACTATAAATAAAGGCATAACGTAGAAATGATAACAACACACACATTCCCCTACAATTCTACAAACACATATCTCTCTCTCTCTCCTTCTCTTTACTGCCAGCCACCCTAAACACGTTATCAGCACGCTCCTACCGCTGCGCTTGGGAATCTGACGTTAGAGAATTTTTCTGCATCAAACCAGTTCATCTATATCATCACTCAATCAGGTTCTTTCAAAACAACGGTTTTTAACTCAATATTTTTGCAGCCCTAATAACATGAACATTCACCATGATGCATGACCCAACCTTACGTTTTACGAATTTTAGATTCTAAATAAATTGTGTATGCCTCATAATCATAATTGTTGAATTATGTGAAGTTGATATTGGTTATGAATTGCATCAAATATATTTGTATATGCATCAAATTGAATCCAATTAACATATTATTGTTTTGCATATGCACATAATTGAATTATATATAAATTGAAAAAAAAAACGAAAAAAATGAAATTGGGAATCATGGCCTGGGTTCTTCGAACTCATGACCTCGAGCACTCGCGCAGCTTGCGGCTGAACCATGCCAAAGCCGAGATATCCAGGTTGAAACCTAGAACACCCCGACGCCAACAACAACATCCCCCACCATCACATGATAGCCTGCAGACCACCCTCACACATCGGGTCACCATGTTTGACGGCGTGAAGCTCGTCTTCGACATCAATTGACCGAGATTCGATTGAATCTCATTGGTTTTTTTTTTTTTTTTTTTTTTTTTTTT
>JADOBS010303551.1:0-20222 GCA_015708375.1 Cydonia oblonga | reverse complement strand
GGAGAGAGAAAGAGAGGGGGGAGAGAGAGAGAGAGAGAGAGAGAGAGAGAGAGGGAGGGGGGGAGGGAGGGGAGGGAGGGAGGGAGTTGTGCCCTAGCTAGTTACCAGATATGGTTGCAGCGAGGGTTTTCAGGGTTTAAGAAGAAGTAAGCATCCCTCGGAGAGAGGACGAGGTCGATTATAAGGAATCAAACGACATGTCGTGGTTCTGGAGAGAAATGAACTTGCTCTTCTGCAACTCTTCTCTGTTTAGTTTTAGGCTTTTTTTTGTTTTGACGACCAAATTTTTAAATTATATGATAAGGTTGTTGATTAAAATTTTTAGGTGTTAATTATGATGTATCATTAATAGAAAATAAACACGTTTTTTTTTATTTGGTTTAAAAAGTTAGTTTACTCCTCTTCACTTAGAAGTGAGAGATCTTAGGTTCGAATCTCGTGGATGGATCGATACCAAATTTGGTTGCCCATTATGTGGCATAACCGAACTCCCCCTCCCCTCAGTGTCAAAATATTGATGTATTCAAAAAACAAGTTGTACAACGGTGCAAGCACATCGCTATGGCCTTTTCTTTTTTTTACAAACAATAGGCTTAACCTTACAATTCATTAGCAATAATCTGGTTCAATTTTGCATTTGACGAAAATCGAACCTAAAACCTCTCACTTACAAGTGAAGATAAATACCACTAGACCATATTACTAAGTGACCAAAAAATTGTTATCTTTTATTTTTAATCAGAATCGTTCATTTTCATCACCATCATTAAATGATACATACCATTAAAGCAAAATCCCGCAAACTTAGCAAATGCCCTCAAACTTATGACCTACCTAGACTTCGAATTTCCTTCTCTCTGTAATCTTTTCAGAAGGCACCAATTTGCTTCAAACCAATTATAAAAGATTAGGAAGGCAGATTGCCTGCCCTCCTGTTACCATGCCCTTCCCATCCCCTTCTATTTGTGCGATCACGGTTAAACCACGTCAACATTTGCACTGCTATAAACACATCAACCATCTCAACTCATTCATCTAATTAGTAGTAAAAACAAGGATTAAGAGAATTGATTAAAGCTGGTAAGTCAAGTACAATATTCTGGTAAGCTACTTTGAATTAAAACAACACCAAGGATATGGAAAGATAACAACATCATCATCAACAACTATAAACCTACATATATGTAAGTAAACTATTAATCCAAAAGAGTCGCTGAATCTCCGATTGCAGCGAAACCTCTGCCTATATCGTTTTCAACGAAATGTCCGCCAAGTGAAGTCGGTGAGAGCTATACAGTTATAACCTGTTTGATCGTGTACTCCTATCCTGTACAAGCTTCCGTTAGCCTCTGTTAGCAAAAACGGCAACAGAAAATCAACTTGCCAAAGATGTCAAATCTAGCACCGTCTCATCTACATCCACCTGCTCCATGCTATCAAAAACTGGCACCCCCCAAAGCTTTTTACCAAATGCCGATCCAAAAGGACAGCCAAAACACATGTAAGAAAGAACCCTAACTGAGTTGTATACCTTTTTCTTTTGCTGCTTCCACGACAGCATTCGCATTTCCTGTAGTCATCATAGAAAGTTTTTGGTAGGACTTCCACAACTTAACAGAGAATGGATATACAGATAAAGCTCTCTCATAAAACCTCTCAGAAATAACCTCCACGCCAGCAATATTGCCCAAAGCTTCCGCAGCTTCAACCCATACATACTCCGGTGGAATTGGGACAGCATGTAAAATTGCACTGACCAAGTTCGAGCTAGCCCAAAACAAAGCACTGAGAGAAGTAACATCGCCGGCATTGCTGCCGCTGCTTAACAGCTTACATACAGAAACAGCTAACTGATAGTTGGATGGAGTTATGTCCAAGATGGCTTCAACAAAATCCACCAGATTTTTTTGCTCACCAAACTTTTCTGGTAAAAGAGATGGTCCATACCATACTTCAAGAACCAAATTCACCATAGAAAAATCAGATGAAAGTGGACTGAAGATATTACTGACCAGCTGCCGGACCCTTGGCTTCTTGACGCTGTTAATGAAATTTCTTGATAATGGCTCAGAGGTAGGGAAAGCCTGAGAAACACCTAAATAGTGCTCCAAAATCTTCTGTATGCCACTTATACAACCATTCTCCTTTAACAAAGATTCATCAGTAAGCATAAACGATGCATGTTCTCTAACACAATGCTTCAAGTATTGTGGAACAGCAGCATTTAGTGCCCTATCAAGGGCTGAGCGAGCTTCAATGTGGTCATTCTGCAAGAGATTGTGCAGAGCTAGATTAAGATGTCCAAACATTACGTCCATCCGATTAGGATCGGAACCGAGTGCCTGCCGAACTGAATCTCCCAGAGAGTTATTTGAGTTAACATGTTTCATTCCATCCAATGTACCATTTTGAAGATAGTGAACTGTCCAATCAGAACGAAACCAGCGGTCCATAACTTCTTTAGCCAAATCAAATCTTCTATCCTGAAGGGCACACTCAACGTATTGATTCCAAATACACTGGATTCCAGGGACTTCTTTTGGCCACTCAGCAAGGGCTTCTTCAAATCTCTCAAAAAGTGAATCCCCCTGCTCATGTTTATGTGCCCGAGCTGATATTAAAACAAGTTCTAAGCAGGATGGGTACAAAGTAAGATATTTATCCAAGAGGTTCCTACATCTTTCTAAGCTGTCAAGAGCTGCCATGCACTTTAAGTGGTTGAGAGCAATGAAATGTGCCAATTTGAGACTAGATTCACTTTTCTCAAGCGATTCAATTTTCATGTATGAGTCTACAGAACCTACTACTGTATCCATCAGCATGATAGCCCTCTGCTTCTCATCACCTACTAATTCCATGGAAGGCCATTCAAATTCAGAGAGTTCTTTCTGACATTCAAACTGCCGCAATACAGCATCAGGAAGTTTCCTGTAAATAACCAAGTAAACACAACAAACCCCTAATATACATTTGTCATAAATACTTAGGCATGTGAGTATATTAGAGAGCGAGAGGGAATTAGGGTCATCAAAATTTTCGGCAATGGGGAAGAGTCCAAAGACTTTCTGAATGGCCTTCTCAATGTTACCAGACATGCATAAACAATCCATCATTTGCAAAACTAGGTCTAAGATGCATGCACTAGCATGCATTCCATCTATGCCAGAATCAGGAGCATTGCGGCACAGTGCTGAGAGGGCGACATCATATGTTATCAACCGGTCGTCAAGCTGCATCCGACTGTTGATGCACATGAGCCAAAGTTCATAAGATCGGTCATTGTATTTTACCTGAAGAACAAGAGGCAATGTGTTTCCAGGCGAAAGTTTCAATTTCTTATCTCTAATGAAAGACAGAAAGAACATGCTTAGAAAGAAAAGAATATGCCCCTAGATACTAACACAAAAGAAAGGAAATGAGTGCAATAAAAATGAAAAGTAGTCAAAAGCTAGAAAATGAAGCATATGAAGGCATCAAATGAGTTATTGTTAAGCATATAAATGTATAAAAACAGTTCAAAAAATTGCTCAGAGAAAGGATACCTTATGAGAGAGACATACATGAAACGGGGATGCCAAGTGGCGTTGTCCCAAACCAATCCTACCATGCCACGTGAGATGCATGATAGGTTTGGGTCATTGCCACCTTGGCATCCCTATTTCATGCAAGTAGTTCTCATACCTTACAGGCTAACTGAGAACATGTAGGGTTGCCTGTATGGCTGTAATACCTACAAGGGTGTATCCACAAAAACATGCGGAGACTGCCCCCAGTATTCATGCTTCATAAAAGATGAGTCATAAGAGTAGGAATTATGCAACAGCGTACCGCACAGGAGAACATGTCATCTTTCCCTACTGACTTCATATTGCTATAGTACATAAGCAGATAAAAAATCCAGAGAATAATGGATGTTGGTTCTGCCTCAAGAGCTCGTGACAGCACAGGGAGAGCCTGCAAAACTCAAATACATAAGATGACAGTAACTGATGCCACTGAACACGGTTATATTTAGGTCATACACCACAGGAGTTACCTTTCTCATGCCCTCAAGTTCATTAGTCTCCTGGCTGAAAATTAAAAGGGCAATCTCCAGGTATTGATCATTGTCACCCAAAGCTTGTGTGAGTTTATCCTACACCAAATTTAAAAAGAAAGTTAGCGTAACAAAGGTCACAGAACAATCACATAATGAGATTCTTAGACATCAGCATGTCACAGCAAAATAAAAACTAAGAAGAGGGGGCAGTGGGTGTCTTGATATGAGACACTCCAAGGAAATTCTACGAAGTCGATCTTTTAAAAATAAATGGAGCTTACCCAACTGCCAAGAATTTTTCGTAATATTACTAAACCCCTACCTCGAATTTAAATAATGTTAAGAGAAAAAGTTCACATGGGAAGATAGAGAACTCAATCTAAAACAGCGAAAACACCAAAAAGCAATCTAAAACAACGTAATCACTAAACAGTATATCGGTCCAAGCTTATATGGTGAATAGAAGAATTGAGATTGTTAGAAACTTAGGACTAATGAAACCCAGCTAAAGAAACTCAAATAATTTACAGCACCTAAAGACCAAGTATATAAACAGTATTAGCATGCAATATTAGGCACATGAATGACGGAAAAAAAATCGAGCAGAATCAACAAACAAACCACTCCTCCGTTGCTATTCTGGAAAAACGATGACCGTCTGTTCGAACTCACAGGGACCTCTATGTGACCATCATTTCCATGCAAGAATGGTACAGCCGCGGAAATATCTTTCCGAAACAAATTTGACAACACCATGAAATGGCTGAAACACTTTTTCCAGAGTTGTCCATTTCGCCGTGCTAGAACAGATTCATATGAATGCAGATCAGTTTTCAGAATACCTAAGCCAACTAGATAAGTTGGTGAAGATATTACATTGCGATACAAGGGGGCTTTTGTTGAACCATCACACTTTTTTTGACACAATGTTGATCCAACCTGACAATCTGTGAACACATTATAACATGAATACAAGAAAGAAAATAAAAGTTCAAACTTTATGATGGGATTGCTCATACCAGCACTATCAGAGTTATCATGCTGATCTTGATACAAAGTTGTGTTATAGTCCCTAACATGTTGCCATGGACAGTCATCATTGTTGCATTTTCCTCGAAGCTCATACATGCAGAGTGGCCAAAAGGGATCAACAGCGGGACCAGTGCTATAAGATCCAACTTCTCTTCCAGACAATTTTACCAGAGTGTCTTCCGGTGGTTCTACCATGGCACTGCTGGACCAGATATTCTCGGGGTTGATACAAGTTGGACGCTGTTCACTTCTAGCTTGAGGTTCTATAAAACTTTTTGGGCATATGAATTTCATATACCCGAAAGCAGTCCTTAAGATGTTACCTCTGAAGTAAAACCTATCCTCAGAATATAAATTGGAGTGAGAGTTCACAGAAAGATTTTCGATGGAGTGCTCTCGTTGAATCTCAAGAGGAGCCTCAGAGGAACTTTTTTCGAGCCCATCCATTCCTGCAAGTAAAATCAGAAAATCAAAGAAAAAAAGTGACGCAAAGCAATAGAGATCAAGTATAAGCTTCTTATGCTCAATGCCTACTCAGTGCTAAATGGATTCCCACTGTTTAACTTCATGAAAATCATGCATAAGTTCTGACTTGAGGTAACACAAACTAATAGTTTTGGAAGCCATAGTATTAAGTAGCAATGAGTAAGTAATTCAAAACTGACAATATTAAAGTAGTTGTGTAAAATAGGCTGGACGGGCACAAGCACTGAAAGCTGCCAGCCCAGCCTTGTTACAGACACAATGTCACATCCCGACCCGGGGCGGATCACCTCCCGGGCCCGCTCCACCACCGTAGCACGATATTATCCGCTTTGGGCCCCGACCAAGCCCTCACGGTTTTGTTTCTGGGAACTCACACGAGAACTTCCCAGTGGGTCACCCATCATAGGATTGCTCTCGCGCGCTACTCGCTTAACTTCGGAGTTCCGATGGAACCCGAAGCCAGTGAGCTCCCAAAAGGCCTCGTGCTAGGTAGAGATGTGAATATACATTTAAGGATCATTCCCCTGGGCGATGTGGGATGTCACACACGACACAGGTACAAAATGTGTCAGTTGGCACGAGCACAACCCAAGTACTGTGTGGGCCAAAGTTTTGGGCCCATTAGGCAGTTAAGCTAGGACACCACTCAGAGTCTCAGACCAAGCAGAAGCATGAGCACAAAATTGGCCTCAAGCAGGCATGACTCATTTAGATTTTTTTTTGTTTTCAAAAAAAAAAATGCAAATTCAAATGTTCAAGCAAAATACTTTTAACATCTAATTATAGATTAAACTTTGGCTCGCACTGCACATCAAGCAAGAAAAGTTTATACCCAAAAGATGAATGGCTAATATTAACTGAATTCAAAATTTATATCAAACTGCATGATAAAAGAGCAAGACTATATATCTGATTCAATTGTGGGATGTCACAGAATGTGTACTGAGAGATGTCACACATCTGCATCATGCAAGCCCCCAGGCTATGCATGCACCCAAAAGATGATAAACAAGATGATTTTCTCAAGTTCAAGATGATAAAAACACACATTGACCATGTAATGTTAAACAAAAATTCGTCTACTCAAATCAGCTCCACTGAAAATAACACCAAAAGTTCAATAAGTGGGTTTCTTTTTTCCCCAGATATATAAAGATCAGCTCAAAAAGAAAGTTACCTTCATCATCAGATTGTTGATCCTTTTCCACTTCAGAGAAAGAAAAACTCCCTTTAATTTCTTTGGTTTTTTCCGTTCTGAAATCATTTTCAGCCCCTTGTTCCACTGAAAGTTCCGTGCCATTACAAGAACTACTATTCTTTGACAATGTTTTTGTACCTAGCGTTTCAAATAGTTTAGACCTCAACATTCTTTCGAGAAGCACAGGATCCTGGGAGTTATCAATGGACATTTTTCTATTTGATTCCTGATCTATGTCCTTTTGCTTGTCTCCAAGGTCCATGTCTTTAGGTTGAACAGATTCATTTTCAAATGAATATCTCTCATCATCATTATCTGCTGAATTATTCGGTTCATTGGAGAGAGAGGACACTCCATCTGCGCCATTTTTGCCTTGAAGAGGCAATGGCTCTGATGTACTAGCATCTGGTTCACTGCATGGTTCTGACCCCATGTTTTGTCCACTCAAATGCTTGTATGAGGTTTTGTGAGCACTGTTAACACATTGGATGTCTAAATCACACGCTGCTGGGTTAAAACCACTATGCTCAGGATGCATCTGATGGCTTGATGCAAGTATTAGATTCACATTTCCAGTCATGTTATTAGCATGATCCAACCCAATTCCAGCTTGGTCATTCTGCCTTAATGAACATAGCAAACTGGAATTGTCCAAAATAAAAGACCTCAAGTTGGCAGAATATACTTCTCTTTTGCGGTACAGATCAGAACACCTAGCATTGGCCTCAAGAGCATCCCTCTGTGCTTTACGATAAGCTTTCAGAGCATTTCTTTCTTCAATTTCACACCTTCGCCTATGTTCTTGTGCTTCCTCCAGATCCTTGTCCAATGTTTCCTCAATTCCAACCAAGGAATGTATATCTATGTCACCCCGTCCTGTGACCTTTGCATTACCAAAACAGTTCGAGAGGCTTGTATTGTTTAGAAATGCCTAAAGGAAATTAGAAAGAAGGAATATTAATATAATTAACAAAGTACAGATAACAATCAAGAAAAAATATACAACCAGACTGATGAAGTGGATTACTGGTTCATCCATGTTTATCATTTTTAGGACTTACCACTTTGTAATAGCTTTATGATTTTTATGTTTTGTTCCTTCTCTATTTACCTCTAGGTGATTATTTAGGACTTTTAGGGGTTTACTTTGATAACTTCCTCAAATTGCTTTGTATTTCTCTCTTCTCATAGTTTTTTTCTTTCCAGTTAGTGCTCTACCCATTCTACATCACAGACAGATCAGAAGCCTCTAATTTCTGACATAGAGACCAGAAAACAAACCTGACAAATCTTGGAGGAGGGATCAAGCTTCTTGTCACTGGATGTGACTTCCTGATGGTCAGAACTTCTCATTATATTCTTTCCGGAGGTTGATCTGTTCAAGAAGGAACCTGGTTCTAGACGGCGATCATTCCCCTGTGTATGATTCAATTCCATAGTCTCCTGTAAAGTAAAATATATTAATAAACAAATACAAGGTAACCTTTTGAAAATGAAACACATGCACCAAAAAAATTCTCAACAAATTATACATAGGCAATCGGGTTTGTCACATCAAACCCTGTAGTAAAATGATGTTTTACAAACTCACTCACAATGGATCAAGGCTCAGCAACATAAACTGCTTCACAAGTACAGAAAAGAGTTGAAGGGACAATTTGGTGGATTAAGGTTAAGCTATAAAAAGTTATAAACTACACTGGACGTATTAACTCTTCTCCGTGTACAATTCAGTGTTTTCTGCAAGCCAGAAATCACTAGGAACTTAGACACCAGTTTCATACTATATTAAAACTTCACAAAGGGCAACATGAGAGAGAGACACACATCAAACACAAACAGCAAAGATGGCTGCACAAGTTTTACCACCAATGAAAGAACATTTCAATTATGAAAGTTATATTAGGGCAGAGGTGAGGAAATAGAATAATAAAACCTACAATATAGGAAAATTAAATTAATCGGCAGCAGTACTGCCGTTATTAAAATATTCACTTACTGAGTTCTTCGGCAAATTATTGCAAGTCATACTTTCTGGTAATGTCACCTTGTTTAGTGTAGCATAAGGATCCACCAGCTTGCTCTTTCTATCGGACTGGATGACTTTAGTATTGATGCCAGCACCTGCAGGAAGAAAAAAGAAACAAATCACCTTGATTGATAATGCATCTCTAAATAGAGTTAGTTTCAGACAGAGAAGGCAAGATATTCACCATCTTTCACTCCACTATGTATATCTTCCGATGTAGCAGCAACATGTTTATCATTTTGATTTTTCCATTCTACGATGTTTAACTCTGTTGGACCAGGAATTCCTTTCTGGCCATGATCAATCTTAACTCTGTTCATTGGACCATTGTCCTCCGCTGCTGAGACTTTTGATGATAAAATAGATTTTGCAACAGGTAATTCTTGTGGGCCTTGAACACTTGGCTGGGTGGAAAAGGGGCCACCAACTTTCAATCGTTTCTTATCTGGCTCTTTTGGTTCTATCTGTGTAACATCAGAATATCTCACACTGGATTTACTAGCTCCATCTCTGTGTTGGCTCGCAGCATTATCGTCCCTACATGTAATTGATTCTTTAGTTCTCTGGGCAGACTTGAGCTTTAGTTCACTTTCCCGGAGTGCAATCTGATGCCGCAAGTCCTGAAGTTTACTGGTGGTCAAGCCCACACCTTGATCACGTATCTGATGCCGCAAGTCCTGAAGCTTACTATTGTTCAAGCCTGCACCTTGATCACGTCCACGCTCTTGGCTCACTAAATTTTTGTTCATGGAATCATAATTTCTAACTCGAGATCCTTGGTTAACTGATGAAGGACCAGAATCCCTAAAATTTGCTCCGCGGATTTTGGACATTGATGAGATAAAAGTGCGATTCATACCCAATTTTTTAGGCATTACTTTGTCCACATTCCTGCCTGTCTGTTGTAACTTGTTTGATCTTGCAAGTGATGAAGTAGGTGGTTTTCCATTAAAAACCACTCCAGTCACATGACTTTTAGTTTCTCTAGCTTTTTCTTTCCTGTGCTCTGTTTCTTCAGAATCACTGCGACTATCATCGTCTGAGAAGTTTATAACAAGATTATCGTTGGACCCCATAGAGGCAACCCATCCAGGTGTGGCAGATTTTAATGGTATTCGGTTCGTATCATTGCTCTTCTGGGATGTAGACTGTATGGATGTTTGGGTTTGAATATCAGCAGAGCTTGCAGGATCATTTCCACATACAGCCTTCCCTGTTAGATTAACATAAATACATCTAATGAACTTGTAGTGCGGGAAAGGAATATTTATCATTAGCTTATATGCATGACGCACTTCACCATACACCATGAAAATAAAACTAACAATAAGTATGCAAACCTATTGGCCCAACAAGAAAGATGCAAATGGCCATGTAAATAACAGGTGTAATATGGTGGTCTGGCTTTTTACCACATCATTTAATGGGAAAAGATGCACAAAAAGTCAGTGTCCAGCTCTAGTATAAAACACACAAGCCACCAACTCTGTGTGGGCGTGTCCATTAAGTACAATAGTTTATAGCATCCATGTCTCCTTAACAGATGTGCATTATGTTTTAACCCACATGACTACAAGTAATTTCGAATTGGTCAAGGCACGGTATGAAAAAAGATCAGCCATTGCCAATGCCAGTTTGGCACGACGTGGGAGTTGACGTTGGTGCTCTATATAAACTTTCCAACTTAAACAATATTTAAAAGAAAAGAAAGGATGCATCATCTTTCATTGTCACAGCAAACAAGACTTACCAACTTGAATGCCTTGAGTCAGTTTGTTCAATGGTTGAACAGGCACAGCCCCTGAAGGAGGCACGCTGATACCCGTGGAATGTGGAGCAGAGCAAATAGTATTGTCCTGTGATGTGAGATAGAAATACCCATTTAACACCATCATTATTTTCGCATTTATTTTGCAGCAGTGCAGAAAATAATAATAACCTCAAAAAATCGCATATAATATCAAACAATTTGCTGCAAAACAAAGCACATGGTATATATGGCATGCCCTAAATGATACAAACAAAATCAGGCTCAAAACATCACATATTTGGCTAAATATAAATCACTGCACACGAAAAACACCTAAATTGAAATCCCGATTTCAAATTTCACTCATTTTTCACTCCAAAAAGTAATGAACTCATATAAAGATTAAACAAATCCAAATCCAACACTCTTACTCAATCTAACACAGTAGGTTAACCTAGCATGACTGCATGAGAAATTGATTCAGGAAAAGGGAATTCCCACCTTTTCTCTCAGAAACCAAACAAATACCAATCATACAGATAACATTTACGTACGCTCGGAAACAAACGGAATCGGAACCAAAATCAAGTTTCCAAAAACTAGGGTTTGGGGAGATTAACATACGTCATCATCGTCGTCGGAAGACAGCTCGCCCTCTTCTCTGGTTTTGGGAGGATCGGAAGAAGGGAGCTCCGAGTTAGGGTTCGCGTTGGGAGGAGGCGGCGGCTGCTCCGACGACACCGATGGCGTGGCGGCTGTTGCGTCCTCCATTGTTGAGTCCATCTCGCGCGCAAAGAGAGACTTTTCAGAGAGTAATTTCGTGGAGCATCTGGAGGGAGTCAATAAATGTAAAGGGGAGGGTCAAGTTTTGCTGACTCTCTCTCTCTCTCTCTCTCTCTCACTCTCTCTCTCTCTCTCTCTCTGTGGGGGAGAAGGAAAACGCGTCTCGATGGACGACGTGAAATTCACGATATGAGGTGGGGAGGTGGTTGTTTTGTGATGAGAGGATAGAGAAACGGCAATGAGGGCCAGCGCGCACTAAATAGTATTGCAACCTTTGTTTGACTTTCTTTTTGTTTTCTTATTATTTTCAACCTTTTTGCTCATGTAAAATAAAATAAAAAATTGTATTCGAGATCGGCAACGATTTATTTGAGGTTTTCTATTACCCAAGGGTAATTTATATTAAATTGCGGAAAGGGGATTTAAACACGAAATTTCAGGTGCAAAGTGAATACTCTTAATCAACTGAATTACAAGTTACTGACATTTTACTCAAACTTGCTTCTCAGGGTCTTACAATGGTTATCGTGGCTTTTTACTCATCAGGGCTTGACATTTGACTCGACAATTGAGGCATGTGTGATTATTTTATGCGTCATCTATTTCTCGACTAGCTAGTTATTATGGTTAGCTCATTATGATGCTTAACCCGCTTTCCTTTTACTGTAAATAATGTGTTATAAAAAATATATATATCGTAAATTGAACTCTCCATTTATTTCTATAAAGTGTAGTGTTCTTTCTTCATTCTTGTGTCACCTTTGAGTTTATATATGTGGTGTGTAACTTGATATTCTTGTTATCTTTTCAGTCAATTTGTTAATGTTTCGCCTAAGATGTATATGAACTTGGAGTTTTCTTTTTTTTTGGGTTCATCGAATGGTTTCATATTGGGTACGTTTCAGTTCTTGAAGCTAAAGCTTTTGGATTAAGATTTGGGTTAGTTTAGAATGCACCTGAAAAATAATTTAGTTGAATGAGACTCCTAGAATTCGATACTCGAAGGTTGTCCAATGACCTTCAAGTTATATGATTTTATTGCATTTTTTGTCAAGCCAATATAGTTGATGATGAAATATAACTTTTATTAGATATCGTAAACAACGTACGTATGCCTACGTCCTAATGATAGTAGCAGTAGTATCTCTCGTTATCAAACTGAAATTGCAAAAGCAATAGAAACAATAGATTGTGTACCTTCTTCTACTGCTTGTGTTTTATTTTTGAGCTAATATTTGACAATTATATAGGAATTGTGAGATGTGCTGATCGGGAATATTGGTTAGAAATCCTTAAAATCGTGTGCCTCTCCACCGAGCCATTTTCTTTAACTTTGTCCCACATATAAAGGTCTATTCAAACCAAATAATGTCATCCATATTTACAACATCTACTTTGTTTTTCCAAATTTATTTTCAGTGTGACTTGTAAATAAAAATCACACAGATTATTGATCATATGATTCATATATATATATATATATATAGATATATATAGATGTATCCCATGTAGCACAAGAACAAAACTAAGGCTCAACTTTCATTAGCATTGATGATTTGGTACATCTTCATTCCATTTCTCTTTTTACAAATGTTTAAATGAACGGATACTGTTATACAAAAAACACTAAAATTAATTTAATGGTCATATAGTTTCGGATTTTGATAATTTTTCGTAGACTAATGCTTGAAGTAAGTCATAAAAGATAAATGATTGGATCTTTCAAATACATTATAGAATGAGTTTCACAAAAACGTTTGTCCCCAAATCCTAGACGTATATATAATATAAGCTTTCAACCAATACCTGAAGGTGGTGGAAGGTGAGAAGAGGTTGCGCTGAGCCACAGTTACTAAATTTTACCCTCAAAAACATATACATGTATATATTGGGAGGAAGGGAGAGAGAGAGAGAGAGAATTAGATAGGTAACTTAATAAGGGTTGGTCAATCTGTAATTTTAACCTGGGAGAGGTGCCTTAATTTAATAGACTTTTCGTGACCTATACCCAAGGGCAAGACCCATACCAACTACCAGGGACACTAATCCTATCCCCTCATCCCATCCCATCCCATCCAATCCGATCGAACCCAATCCTTTCGTAGTTCACTTCACACGATCGGTCACCTGGATGGATTTCCAGCCTTACACGACAAGAACATCCAAAGGCCTCAAGGTACAATACTGGCATATATCTGAATAGGCGCAATCGGGCGATGAAACTATGGTGGAATATCGCATATGCGAAGCTTTGCTAAGAAAATGTATACTTGTCAATCAATAGCACCAATTGCAGAAAGGAACACATTATTGCAGACGAAAAAAGCTGGCAACTTACATTGAGAAACAGCACTGTTCCAAGTGACAAACAATCCGATATAGTCAAGTGTCAGCCACCAAAAGCATGAACACAAAATTTTCAGCTTTCTATTACCTACGATTCTCTGTGCCAGCTTTAATCTACCATAAAGAGTCAAAACTAATTCATTCACTGAAATGCAAAAACTTTCTGAGAACAAAAAACGGGTGGGGATTCAGCTGATGATCATCTTGTTAAGGAAGTCGACTTTCTCAGGAAAGTACTCTATCAGTTCATCCTTGGTCGCCCAGACAAAGTCCTCACACTTCCCGATGTCAAACTTGTTGGCTGCAATCACTTGAGATTTGAATAAGAATTGCTGAAAAATGGAGGAAAATGAAATTGTGATTAAATATACAGGATCGACAGGCAACACCAATATGCATTTTAACATTTATCGCGTGAAGCCAATCTGGTGTAAGAAAGAAAACATAATTTACAAAAGCATACCTTAATATTCTCTGCTGGCTGTTCCATATGGCCCATGGGCGCATTTCCAACAAAGTATGCGTGCGAGAGATCTCCCAAGACAGATTTTAATGCAGATTCGGCACACTGAAAATATGACGAATTTATGCAACCGAGAAAGAAGAACTACATGGAAATTTAGGAGGAAGAAGAAGAAGAGAAGTATATGGCATCGTATAGCAACCATCACCTTCCGAAGTGTCTCTTCAGACTGGTAAACTTTTTCGGGAAAATGCCAGACTGACTTCCCAGCAGATCCATCAGTTTTTCCGTAGAGCAGAAGATATAGTCTTCTGTCAAGTGCTCTCTGCAATGACCTAAAGAACAAGAACCAACCTTTAACATTATGTTTTTCACATATAGAAAAAGTAATTACCCCGAACTATCAATAAAAATCACTCAAATGCCCAACAGCTAGCAGAAAACAATTTATCTGTCTTCTAACATCCAAGGTTGTAGAAAAGGTTTTACAAAGAATATGAAGATCTCACAATATCATAAGCAATAAGAACTTCAAACAAAACCGTAAAATGAAAATTGCAAAAAAATAAAAATAAATAAAAGTAAGAAGAATAACAGGAGTACAGGACTTTTATATAGCATCATAAAAATTATACTCCATACTTTTTATCCTTCGTTTTGTCAGCTTCGGTGATCCGTGGAGCAGGTACATAATCAATTTGGTAGTCACCTTTTCCCCTGGTCACCAAAAGTAAATGTCAAGCTAGAGGATGACTTCTAATTGCAATTGTCTTGTGGGCATCAAGTGTGAGTGAGGCTTACACAATAAACCAAAAAATTGCTTATAAACTTTGATATGATCGCTTGGCGGATGTACACCTTCAGTGCTTCCCATAAAATAAGAACAGAATGAATGAGGTATAGGGATAGACCTCCCAGAATATATACTAAACCTCATCATTCCTCATACTAATATCAACATCATCCCTTATCCCTTTTCATAACTCAGAGACGCATAAAACAAAGTCCATAAGGATGCTTGCATGCCTTTCCTTGTTAAAAGAAATATAACACAGTCCACTACGTTTAAAAGAATGCATATCAACATTTCATGAGACTGTCAGTTGGAGCCATTTAAACTGATGAACAGTTTGACCTTACACTAGACGCAAGACTTTTAAATGCACGTTGGAAATCTAAAGACATTCCAATCAACAAACAGAGCAAATATTATTTAGTGCAATTGGGGAATAAGCTCGAGGATAGATTTTAGGGGTGAATGCATTTTTAAGGTCTACGGTTTAGAAACTAGTTATTAGAACATAAGCGAACAACCGTGATGTGATTGCTACGATAGAGGTAAAAAAAAAGAAAGCAAACATTTGTATGAAAGATGGTTGTTTCTTTTATAACAACATATTCCCAGATTAAGTAGTAAACCTTCAAAACAAACCTTACCTAGCATTAGACTTGTCTAAAAGCTCATCTGGATATATACGCCGATATTGCTGCCGCCACCGGAACCTAAACCACAAGGGGGAAGACACCAATATGAGCCACTCATAACACAAACTCACATAATCAACAGAAGTTAAACCAAATTTACAAAAATGTAGGTATTCTGGTCAATATCTATCACCATAGCAGCACATGCATCGCACCGAAAAACCAAAATTCAAGCCATCCTTCATTCACTTGCCCAGAACCCGCCATTTGCGACTAAGACAAGTAAAAGCAACGAACGAGG
Organism: Cydonia oblonga; assembly: GCA_015708375.1. Classification (NCBI taxonomy): domain Eukaryota; kingdom Viridiplantae; phylum Streptophyta; class Magnoliopsida; order Rosales; family Rosaceae; genus Cydonia; species Cydonia oblonga. The sequence continues at coordinate 4,370 of JADOBS010303551.1, read as the reverse complement.
AATTGAGAACAAAAATTATAGATTTCTACAGCTAAGTGATTCACATTTTCACTTCTTTCCACAACTATCTCGGCAACTACTCCCTACCCTCTAAACTCTAATCTAGTTCACTTTCCCGCATTTTCTGAGCAACCAAACAGAAAATAAACAAGAAAGAAAAACATCTCGAGAGAGAATAAGAAGCGAACGTACGCGAACTCCTGATACGCATAAACGACGGGGTCGATTTTGGGAATGACGACAGGCAGCCTCTCGAAGAGTACAGACGCGACGATTTTCTCGGAAGAAGACGACGGGCTCGTGGAAAATCCGCGGCCTCTCACCAGAGTCCCACGCAAAAGCGGGATGGTCCTCTGCATTCTGGATCCACACCCGCCCAGAATCCGAACCGGAGAATTTCAGGAAGAGCCCTTTCTAAAACCCTGATTCAGTCGAGCGCGGTGATGTGCTTGAAATGAAAAAGGATCTGATACTGTTATAAATTACGAACATTAGCCGTGTAACACTTTAAAAATCGATTAAAAATCTCATTCTACGTCTTTCACAAATGTTTTTTTTCTTTCTAATTATAAAATGTTTGAAATGCGAAATAAGATTTTTCGACACCTGTCTCATATCTGGCTACATTTCATAGGACATGCGTGGCTTTAGTGAGAGAGTGCATCTTGTTAGAACTAATTTACCGCCAACTGATATCTTAATTCAATAATAAAGGTGATATAAAGAAAAATTTATATATATATCATTGCATAATTTGATTGAGACACTAAAATAATGGCAAATTCGTTGCATATAAGTCCTCACGTAGCACGACAGTAGAGTACGTAAAATAGCAAAAATGTCTATATAAAGTGTCAATAATTGTAAATGGGTATTGACAAATAAACACAGCATGAAGTTTAAGTGGTTTATTGTAATATTTTTTTAATAGATAGTGCAAAAAAAAAATTATATACATACACACACGTGTTGCATTTTTTTCAATAAGAAAATAACAAGCTCTATAATCGGAGTATTTTTTGTCACCACCATAATTATTATGTATATTCATTATACACTTAATTATCTGTCACTTATTCTTTCATCTAACTATAGTTAACTTTCACATTAAATATTACTTTTTCAATTGCGAAAAAAAAAAATCAAAGTAAAAGGACACGTGTAATGAGCAAGTGTATGATGAACATACACAATAGTTTATAGTGGTGAGCAAAAATGCAGCATTTATGATCAACTAATTATGGGCTCTTTGAATATGTTTTTAAAATGACTGAAAATGCTTTTAGAGAAAATATTATGTGGGTTCCAAAAGCTCTTAAAATGCTTTATGCAAGAAGCACAGGTTATGTGCTTCTTTCAGAAAACACTTTAAAGTGTTTTTTAAGGATTTACTTGCATTTTTACTAAAAATTTGTTCTAAAAACATTTATGCTAAAAGCATTTTTAGTCATTTTAAAAGCACATCCAAACGAATTCTATATATTTTCTACTAGTATACGCCTACACACAAAGTGTGTGTAAATTTTTTTAAATTTTTTTTGTAAATTGAAGGAGAGAATAAGACAATGAGAGAGAAAGTGGGGATGGAAGAGAGGAAAAGATGATTATTTTATTTTTATTTTTATTTTTTTAAAATATTGAAGATGTTAGAATCACTTGTAGGTGAGGTCTAAGAAAAAGCAAAATTTTGTTTTATGAAATTATGTTATTACTCTTAACTTTTTTGTTATGATAGAAGACTAGATGTTCTTTTTATCCTGTATTAGTATTATTGTCGATCACCACGTGTCACATTTCTGGCTACGTTTCACGGAAAGTACGTGCTCCCGAGGAGAACGATTGTTAACCGCCTACTGGCAAAAGTAAAATTGCAAAACCTGAGGTGCACGGTACTGCTGAGCCCTGCAAAACCAAAAACCCTTTCACTCACTCGCTCACCGTCTTCCAAAACCCTCAGCTCTCAGCCATTTCCCGAAATGCCCCCGCCGCTGGACATATCGCTTGACGATCTCATCTGGAGGCGCAAGGCGGAGAAATCGGAAGCCGGAGGGCATCGCCGTGATTTCAGAGTCCCCCCAGGCGGCCGAGGCTACGCGCCGGGACCCACTCGTCAGCTCGTGAAACGCAACCCCGTTAGAACGGCGCCCTACTTTCCTAAACCGGTGCGCTAGGGTTTCCCCTTTCCTACATTTTCCGGTTTGACGAGTTTAATGCATTGTTTGGTTGCTGAGAAAATGCGGGAAAAATACAAATAAATTAATATAATATTATTAGTATTATTTTACAAAGAAAGATGCAACCTTTAATCCGCGTGTTCAAGTTTTGTAGGCGGAAGTAAATTTTCTGAGCTACACTTTCTCGGGAACCAAGCAAGAATTTGGCTTTCTGTATATTTAGCTCTGTTATGCATATGGGTTTATGTTGTTTGTCTTTAATATGTAATTAACAAATGTGATGCAGAAAATGCAAGTTCCAAGATCCAGATTTGAGCAAGAAATGGATGTGACCATGGGGACAAACTCAGAGAAGGGAACCAAATTATACATATCTAACTTGGATTATGAGGTTTCGAATAGCGATATTGAGGTAGCTCTCTGTTCCCTTTCCAGTTTTATTAACTTGTTTATGTTATTGTTTGTGTGCAGAACAATTTAATGTTTTGGGGGTTTGGTAAATTTCTATGGGAGGAATGTAGGTGACAACCTTTAGTTATCACAAAAAAAGTAGAAAAATATTATATGGTTATGTGGTTGGTTTGCAGGCTCAGAGAATCTCCATACGGGTTTTGTTTGAAATGGGTTCTATCTTTTCATATGGTCTTTGTAATCTTTGTAGGATTGGAGTTAGAGGGTTGGATGAGCAAAAAAAGTTTACCTGGAACCAAGATTGAGAATGTGTCGTTTCATGTCTCCTGTATGTAAAGGTTTTTTTTTTTGTGGATATGGACTGCGATCTTCCAATCTAGTGTTACTGGGATGGTTCTGCTGAAAAAAAGCTCAACAAGTGTTTTATGGCAGTGTTTGAATAAAAAAACAAACTACGTTTGTTTCCGTATCTATTTATTTTGTTTCTTTTGTTTTTGCTTCTGTATGTGCAACTGAATGTGAGTGGTGTGCGGGTAAAGTCAGAAACTTAGCAGTTGCTAATATTACATAGGGTGCTGCTCAATCCTACAGTTGGATGTTTCTCAGTTCTTCTTGATGTTGTTAAGCTCGGCCTTCAGCATGACAATTCGTACATTAGAACCACATGTGTCAAACTTAAACTTGGTTGAACTCTATGTATCCCCCACTCGTATGCAATTAAGTGAAAGAGTTGATAACCACAATGCTACCTTGCAGTTGCTCTTCTCTGATATTGGTCATGTGATACACCATTCAATCCATTATGATAGGAGTGGAAGATCAAAGGTATCTTTCAATTTTTACATCAATAGATTGTTCTCAATTATATTTTTCTTTTTTATGGCTTATAAGGTTTCCTTTTATTTAGGGAACGGCGGAAGTTAGATATCTACACCATTCAGATGCTCTAACAGCAATCAAGAAATATAACGATGTTCAGCTTGATGGAAAGCCAATGAAAATTGAGCTTGTGGGAGTGATTCCTGTCGCTCCTGTTCCTGTGCCTCCAATTACAAGTAGATTGATGGGAAAACCAAAGGTTGTCTTCCAAAGGTATATAGGTTCTCTCTTTCGTTTTATCTGTATCCATATAATGCGTCTTTGCAGTATATTAAAGTCAGGACGGTCAATTGTAACTGGATAAACCGGAAAAAAGAAAAAAAGAAAAAAGGAAAAGAAAAGAAAGGACTGCTCATTAGCCCAAGCTAAATTTGTCAGCAGAATATTAACTTGTCATTATTCACAGAGGTCAAATAATTCGATAAGTGATGTATGTGCACTAGGCTGTTGCTTATATGTGTGCAAGACCGTCCTAACTATATATTTTAGGGGCTTAGCTTAGGGGTTTCCATTATTCATCAGCTTATTTTTCGTCATGTGCTTGGGCAGTGGACGAGGTCAAGCTGGTGGTAGGGGATTCTTTCATGGGCGTGGTACTAGTGGCTTTGGACTTGCAAGGGGCCATGGACAGGTGAAGCCGCCTCGTGAGAAGGTGACCTTTGAAGATCTGGATGCTGACTTGGAGAACTACCGCCAAAAACGTGTGCTGATGAATTGAAGTTTCATTTGAAATGTACACACGGTTAGTTTAGGGAGTTAAGTCACAAACTGGTATAATATACGTATATGGAGCATTAAGTTTATTAGCTCCTTGGTACTTTAATCTTACAGTGGAAGTAGTAAGTTCGATTTTGTGCTCCTTCTAAGAGTCACAGCTGCTGAAAGAAAAATGTATGCAATGCCGCC
>JADOBS010303550.1:0-20218 GCA_015708375.1 Cydonia oblonga | reverse complement strand
TTTGGGCAACGTATATAAAAAAACAAATTAAAAAATGAATATTCATTGTTAAAGAAAATTAATTTGAAAATAAAATTAAGAATACTAAAAGGGGCCCACTTTCTCCTTCTTCTCTAGCAAGTAGCAACCTTAGATCCTAATGGGCTCGACAAGGAAGAAGGCAACGAGAAATGGTTTTTGACCTCAATAAACTCCTTCCAATTGCACAAAAAAAGACACAAAACAATTGTGGTACAGAGCTACAATGGAAATATTCTAAAAAAAACATTCTCAAAGCTTAGAGCTTTAGACCTCGTCTGGATGTCTCAACCGCACCCGAGACAATTTTGCGCTGGAAACAAGGTACTGCTGCTGGTGAGCTACGTGACACTTTTTTTGTGGTATTCTCAAAAGAAAGAAAAGTGTTGGCAAGAAACATGTGAGATTCAGTGGCATTGATGTCAAGCACAACGATGGTGACTCGAGCGCTCAATCTCATCGAGGGAAGAGAAGGGTACAAAGTGTTGTGACATGGCAACCGTCACTTATAGCAATCATAGGAACTAGGGGAACGATTGTGAAAAGAAATAAGAGTGATGTTACCCTTCGCTTTCCCTATAGACAGTTTCATCATAATGATATACTCCTGTTTTTGTTTAATCAATTATGGAACATGTTAATTGTAAGTCGTGTCACTTACCATTTCGTCTAATAGATCTGAGTTCAGGTCACATGGACGATAGTTGTTAGATCAAAGAGAAGAAATTACATGTTTTCGTGTGCTTTCTAATTTGAGTTTGGAGTCATCTTAAGTTTTTTTAGTGCATTTTATGTGAATTTATTTGAATTGTATGATGTTTGTTAAGAACTTATGTATACAACATAAAATCAATTAGTATGATCTAATTATATGATAATCTCTAATAACATAAATTTTTCTGAAGAAAGCATATTTTTGACAATTTAACCTTTTCCTTGCCATTTTGTTTTGGTCCTCTTTAACAAGAGAGAATCATTTGAGCATCCAACAAGGGCATATGTAGCATAAGACATAGAATGTACTAATTCCCCATGTCTATTGCGTAAATAACATTTTTAAATGACTCAGCCCTAAATGCCTTATGGGGTTCGTCTTCAATAGTTCGAACTATTGAGTACTCTGACTTTTATTAATTAGATTGACAAGTTGAGAAAAATAATAGTTCCTTGATTCAATTTTGACCGTTCACGTTTTGTACTATTGAGTAGTTCGGACTTTTGAAGAAAAAAATGGCCTTTCAGATGGCTTTTTGTAGCATGATAGCATCAACCAAAAATTTCATTTGTTACAGAGATATTAATGATAAAAACTCCACTAGTAGTTGGGCATCAATTCAAATGGTATTGATTGTGTGAAAATTTTGCAATACAATAATGTATGACATATATTGCTAAATTTAACGATTAGACATGCATCGAAGAATTCTAATGAATTTAGTTGGTGGATCCAAACCACTTAGAATTACTCGTTGATTGTATGGTTTACAAGCACGTCAATGGTAAAACGTTGTGGTCAGTCTTCATTTTTTATGGTCCCTTATGTATTCAAAAGTCAGACTTTTAGTTCTTTATAATTCAAACTCATCAATGTCATCCTCCATGGTTTGGTCTACACATCAATTCATCCCTTCCTTCCAATTCCGTTAACTTTTATGTTTGCATGCTGACGTGGCATGTGTGTGGGGACTTATAAAGCCAATGATATGATGCTATGTGAAAAAGCTAAATAAAAACCTAATATTTGAAAATTAAGAAAAAAAAAACTATAAAAAGAGGTCAATTACATTTTGCCCTTCTTTCATGTTTGTGTTCAATTGCAATTTTATACAACATCTTTAAAATATTTTAAGGGTGACTTTGGATGCAGTCTCTAATTATCAACGATCTTTGACCGAAACTCTGTTGGATTTCAGTTTTTTTATTGAAGTCTCTGAAATTAATGGAACAATGCATTTCTATGTAAATATAATTTTTAAATTAAAATTTGAGATTTGTAGTTACTTATATTAATGAGATTTTAAGCAAAATCCATGATTTGTGGGATTGAAAATATATATTTTTTAATACATTGATATTTTTACACTAGAGGCAGGGGGAGTTCGGCTAAGCCATACAATGGGCAGCCTAATTTGGTATCGAATTTGCCATCCACGAGATTTGAACCTAAGACCTCTCACTTCTTAGCAAAGACGAATATCACCAGACCGTAGTACTGAGTGGCTTGAAAATATTAAAAGATAAACTATACTTATATAAAAAAAAGTATAATTAACAAATTACACTGAAATAAAACCTATGATTTGTCATTACTTATATTAATGACATTTTATATACAAAAAATTGGTATATTTGCATAAAAATGTGGGTACATTTTACATACAAAAAGTTGGTACATTTTACACAAAAAAGTGGTACATTTTATATAAAAAAAAATGGGTACATTTTGTATAAAAAAACAACAGGTACATTTTATATAAAAAACAATGGATACATTTTAGATTAAAATAAATAAATAGGTCTTACATTAAAAAAATAAGTACATTTTACATGAAAAAATTGGTACTTAAAAAAAGGTACATTTTACATATAACAAAGTGGTACATTTTTAAAAGATGAATGGGTACATTATGAGAAAATTATGGGTACAAATAAAAGATTAAAAAAAATATGAGTACAAATAAAAGTTTGCAAAATATGGCCAATAAAAGAAATTAATATATGGGTACAAACTAAAACTGAAAAGAAAATTGGTACAATTTTAAAAAAAAAAGGTTGCAAATTAAAAATGGTTACAAACTAAAAATAAAAGTATATGTACAAAATTTAGCCATTAATATAAATATATCAAATATAACGTTCTAACACTAAATGAATATATTTAGAAATAAACTTTAATTATTTTGATATGTAAAATATATTATTATAAAAATAATTAATGACGTTCATTAAAACCTAGGGACCTTAATAAAAAATTAAAAATGAATAAGGTTTTACTCAATGAAATTGAAAAAAGAGGGATGAGAACCTAATTTCTCCATATTTTAATTTCATACATTTACTTATCATTTCATTTCAATATCATGCATCCGTTTTAGTTTATGTTAGTTTCTCTATTAATTGCCCATGTGCACGTCGTGGAACTCACATAATTTGGGCAACGTATATAAAAAACAAATTAAAAAAAAATGAAGGCTTATTATATTAACATCCCACAAATTGTTGAATAAACCCCACATACTTAATACACCCCACATTTATTTTTTCAATGAATAATTATCTTAATACACCCTACATCCTTCCCCATAATACCCTCACACCTCACACCTCACATTCTCAATATACACCTTACATTTTCTAGATGCACCCTATATTTTCTATACACCCCATAACACACCCCGACCTAGATCGAGGCATGTTAGCCGTCACGTGAGAGTGACGTAACCATGTGCACAATGCGGAAGCAATAATAATATAGAGAAATACAAATAAATAAAAACCAATCCAACTAAAGAACTAGATAAGATAAGGTTCTAGAGTGAGAATAAGTGTGATTAAACACAACCAGAGCATAAGTAGTCTAGGTGCAGTCTAGCATAACGATTACAAATTTACAACACCCAAAGGTGAATCCTACATTTGTGAAGATCTGTCAGAACCACCGTCGAGATCCCCGTGAGCCACCAAAGCATTATAACCTAAAATCTGGAGGGGTGTAAAACAGAAAGTGTGAGTGGGAAAAAACAAAGCTTTTCAAAATCATTTCATTTATCAAAATTTCTAGCCCCTTATCGTAAAACCTGTATACTTTCCCAGAAAATAGAATATAAACATATATCAAAACCATGCTCATAATAGTGATGTTCAAAAATATGCCATGCCAAATAACTCAATATAACAGAATAAATAGCTCAGGTGAAATAACTTATGAGAAATAACATATCAGTCGGATCCACCATAAGTGGCCTGTACGGCTGAATCTATAGCTCAACAAGTATGCCTGCACACGAGTCGGAACCACCTATAGTGGTTTGTACGACAAGGCTGGGTGTAAAATAATTATGCTCTAGTGCTATGATCACGTGAAGACTGTGCGAATAATCGCGGGTCACCTACGAGTCGGAACCACCTATAGTGGTCTATACGACAGGCATGTGCACCTAAGTTGGATCCAAGGTGAGCATATGGTGTGGGAGGTGAACATCATGTGAAGGACTGTGCCCTAACCATGGCAGGAGCACTAACATCGGGGTGCAGGTTTATGAGCTCTCAACACATTTCACATAATCATCAATTCACATAAAAAATCTATAACTCACTTGGTACTTACCTGAGCGTCCACAGCATCAAATCACATTCATGCATAATATACCAATTCATATACTAAATATAATTTAATAGGCATGACATTTCAAAACATACTTTCATTTAAAACCATTTTCTAGGAAAAATATCAAGTATATAGATATATACTGAAAACCAAAAGCCCACTCACTCGTAAGTAGATGGGTCGTAACCCCCGAGCCTTGATTGATTGTGCTCGTCCTCAGGATAGGTCTCACCTATATGCGAAATAACTAAATTAACGTTATTTAGAAGCACATAAACAAAAGTAGGTAATAACTTCTCATACATTGCTCAATTGGGGTAAATGACTATACCACCATGACCTACACAACCTCACGAACATCCCCATATTTTTAGAAAAATTTTCTGACCACCCACGCGCCGGCCAAGGCATGGCCAGGCAAGCCCCCACGCGCGGCCAAACCCTAACTGAGCCAAACGGCCGTTAGGAATATTCCGTTAAAAACTAGCATATACAGTTAATGTTACCTGACGCCATTAGAATATTCCGTCAGACTTGACGAAATATTCTCATTCGTCTTCCTTGATTCGCCGGAGACCGTCGCCGACGCCTCTACTATCGTCGGAAATTGAAAATTATTCAAACCTTTATATCTTCTTCATTTTTGCACCAAAATTCACAAAATTTATATCAAATTGAAGCCCTGAAGGAGTAGAACAAAACCTTACCACTTTCAAGCCTTGAAATCCATGGAATCTCGTCGGAGAAACCTCGATAATCCGGCCAAAATTTCACACTCGTCAAACTAAGCTTCCCGACGTCCAAAACATTTCAATATTCTTCCCCGAGCTTCATGGGCAAGTTCTAAAACTTCCTAAGACCTCAAAACTCCCTGAAAAGTCCACAATTACGATCGCATGAACAGTACCCCAGATCGGGGATTTATGGCTCTCGAGTTTTTGAAGCTTTCACGTCCTACAAATGGTATGGATGAACTCAAAAGCTTACAAGGAACATGAAAGCAAACTCCTTGACGTCGATCCGTGAAGAAATAGGTTAGTTTGGAGTTTGTCCATACACTTGTACAGAAAATACAGAAAATTCAAAAGGGAGGAGAGAGAAGGGTCAAGAGGGAAATGGATGTGTGGGTGTGTGTGGTCCAATTGGTCACCAACCAAACAAAACCAAAAATAACTAAGCCTTAGTTCCAAAAGTCTAGGAAAATACAAGGGTAGGTCCAAAGTTAAGTACACGCACACCCAACACAAATTATTATTCAAGGGCATTTTAGTCATTTTATGCCATCGATAAACTATTTCGGAACAATTTGTGACACCCCACATTTCTCAAATCTTATAAAGCTTTTAGTTTGGACAAAAAATGCCCACTAGAATTTTGACAAAAGATGCCGTCTGGGATTTAAAGCATATGTGGGTTGTTTTCAATTCCACCATTAAAACTCATTTCGTCTGTTTTTAATATTTGGTGGTAAGTTTAGGTATTTAATTCTTCATGTAATCTCTATGATCCCTAAAAGATGAATACGAACATAGAAACTTGAATAATGTAGCAAAAGCAAGATTAAATAATTATCGATGTCGTCAAAATCACTAAAACAATAAAAAAATATGAAGTCTTACCTCATTTGAAGCTTCCAAAAAATCGATTTCGTGTTTCATTCGTCAAAAATTATTTTTCTCAATCAATATGTTTGTAATTTCATTAGTTAGGGTTTTGTTCAACAATACAGGGTCGAAGTGATTTTGATAGTTGAAGAAGATAAATAATATGTTAAAAATGATTTGGGGTGTATTTAGAATTTTTTTTAACCTAATAAGGTCAAAATTATCATTGCATAGTAGGGTAAATAAATAATTTAATATTAAATTTTAATGTGGGGTGCATTCAATATTTTGTGGAATGCTAATATAAAAAGCCAACATGAATATTCATTGTTAAAGAAAATCAATTTGAAAATAAAATCAAGAATACTAAAAGGGGCCCACTTTCTCCTTCTTCTCTAGCAAGTAGCGACCTTAGATCCTAATGGGCTCAATAGGGAAGAAGGCAACGAGAAATGGTTTTTGACCTCAATAAACTCCTTCCAACTGCACAGAAAAGGACACAAAACAATTGTGGTAGAGCTGCAATGGAAATATTATAAAAAAAATCATTCTCAAAGCTTAGAGCTTTAGACCTCGTTTGTATGTGCTTTTAAAATGACCAAAAACACTTTTGATGAAAATGATTTTAGAACCAATCTTTAGTTAAGATGCAAACAAATCCTGAAAAAGCACTTAAATTGTTTCCTGGAAGACATAACTAGTGAGAAAATACTCCTTATTCCTCAACGAACTGTGAGGAAGCTCCGAACTGGAATGAGAAAACCTAACAAAGAGTTTTCCGTCAACTCCTTTGTATCTCAATCTTCCATGGATGTCTCAACCGCAACCGAGACAATTTTGCACTGGAAACAAGGTACCGCGACTAGTGAGCTACGTGACACTTCTATTTGTGGTATTCTCAGAAGAAAGAAAAGTGTTGGCAAGAAACATGTGAGTTTCAGTGGCATTGATGTCAAGCACAACGGTGGTGAAACCGAGCGCTCGAGTGAAAGCTTGAGCGCTCAATCTCATCGAGGGAAGATAAGGGTACGAAGTGTTGTGACATGGCAACTATCACTTACAACAATCACAGAAACTCAGGGGAACGATTGTATGAAGAAATAAGAGTGATGTTACCCTTCCCTTTCCCCATAGACAGTTTGATCATAATGATATACTCCTATTTTTGTTTAATCAATTATAGAACAGGTTAAACGTAAGTCGTGTCGCTTACTGTTTCGTTAATATATCTGAGTTCAGGTCACATGGACAATAGTTGTTAGATCAAAGAAAAAAATATTACATGTCTTTGTGTGCTTTCTAATTTGATTTTGGAGTCGTTTTAATCTTTTTGAGTGCATTTTATGTAAATTTATTTGAATTAATGATGTTTGTTTAGATAATTAGTATGATCTGATAATTTCTAATAGAATACTAGAGACAACATAGATTTTTTAGAAGAAAACATATTTTTTTGAGGACAATTTAAACTTTTCCTTGCCATTTTGTTTGTTTTGGTCCTCTTTAACAAGAAAGAATCATTGGAGCATCCAACAAGGGCATATGTAGCATAAGACATAGAATGTACTAATTCCCTATGTCTTTTGCACAAGTACCATTTTTACATGACTCAGCCCTAAATGCCTTCTAGGGTTCGTCTTCAATAGTCCGAACTACTGGGTAGTCTGACTTTTATCAATTAGATTGACAAGGTGAGAAAAATAATAGTTCCCCGATTCAATTTTGATCGTCCACGTTTTGTACTATTGAGTAGTCCGGACTTTTGAAAAAAAAAGAAGAAGAGGCCTTTAGATGACTTTTTGTAGTATGATAGCATCAACAAAAAATTTCATTTGTTACAGAGATATTAATGATAAAAACTCCACTAGTAGTTGGGCATCAATTCAAATGGTATTGATTGCATGAAAATTTTGCAATGCAATAATGTATGACATATATTGCTGAATTTAACAATTAGACATGCATTGAAGAATTCTAATGAATCTAGTTGGTGGATTTGGACCACTTAGAATTACTCATTGATTGCATGGTTTACATGCACGTCAATGGTACTACCAAACACTATTATAAAAAAAATAGCGATTTTCACACACTCGTTTTCCCATGTTATCTCTTTCCCTTATAGCATGAATGATATAGTATAGGAGTACTATACTCTATGACTCTATATGGTCTTAGTCTGCTAGACTTAGTGATGGTAAAACGTTGTGGTGTTCATTTTTTATGGTCCCTTGTGTATTCCAAAGTCAGACTTTTAGTTCTTTATAATTCAAACTCATCAATGTCACCCTCCATGGTTTGGTCTACACTAATATTCATCCCTTACTTCCAACTCCTTCAACTTTTTTGTTTGCATGCTAACATGGCATGTGTGTGGGGACTTATAAAGCCAATGATATGATGCCATGTGAAAAAGCTAAATAAAAACCTAATATTTGAAAATTAAGAAAAAAAAACTAAAAAAAGAGGTAAATTACATTTTGCCCTTCTTTCAGGTTTATGTTTTACTGCAATTTTATACAACATTTTAAAAATATTTTAAGCTCATACATTTAATTATTATTTTATTTCAATATCATACATTTGTTTTAATTTTTGTTAGTTTCTCTGTTATTTGCCCATGTGCACGTCGCAAGACTCATATAACTTAGGCAACATACATAAAAAAACAAATTAAAAAATGAATATTCATTATTAAAGAAAATCAATTTGAAAATAAAATTAAGAATACTAAAAGGGGCCCACTTTCTCCTCCTTCTCTAGCAAGTAGCAACCTTAGATCCTAATTGGCTCGATAGGGAAGAAGGCAACGAGAAATGATTTTTGACCTCAATAAACTCCTTCCAACTGCACAGAAAACGACACAAAACAATTCTGGTAGAGAGCTGCAATGGAAATATTCTAAAAAAATCATTCTCAACGCTCAGAGCTTTAGACTTCGTTTGGATGTGTTTTTAAAATGATTGAAAACATTTTTAGTGAAAATGTTTTTGAACTAATCTTTAGTTAAGATGCAAGTAAATCTTTAGAAAACACTTAAATGCTTTTTGGAAAAAATACATAATTGGTGCTTTTTACAGATAACACCTCAAATGCTTTTGGAATAAAAAATATTATCTCCAAAAGTACTTTCAGTCATTTTAAAAGAACATCCAAATGAATACTTACACATTTAAGCAATTTCCCATTAGAATTTTGGGAATTTTGATTTGGGTTTGTGGAGAAACAGCCGTCACATTTGACCGCAACACCATTAGTAGATCCAACCATGATTATTATTTTTCTTTGTTTAAAATCAATAATAAATCAAATAGCAATATATGTCATACATTAATGTATCATAAATTTAGTAATATATGTCACATATTTATAAAAATAATGTCCGAAAGATCGAAATTTTAAACCAAATTAAAATGACGTGAGAAGTAAAAAAGAATTTATCGATACCATACCCCATTTTAAGTATTCCAATCCGCTTTTTTGGAAAATAATCCCTTTGGTTTTGCATGTCGTATGAATTTCATTTGTTAATGCATTTTCATTGGAGAGACAGAGAAGATAATAAAGCAAAAAAAGAAAGAAAAAGAAAAAACTCCTCGAAACAGAAACAGAAACTCCTCCTCTGGTACAGAGAGAGATGGGGGAGGAGGAGCAAACCCCAGTGGGAGTGGGAGAAGGAGAAGAAGAAGTGGCAGAGACATGGAACCAAAGGAAACAAACCCTTATACTCGAAATCTCCTCGAAGCTCATCCAGGGCGATCTCGAATCCAAGATTGAAGCCTCCAGAGATATCAGAAACTTGGTCAGAAAGTCTTCCACTTCGTCCTCGTCTTCCAAGACTCGCTCGAAGCTGGGCTCGGCGGGCGTGATTCCGCCGCTGGTGTTGATGCTCTGCTCTCCTAATTCAGATGCGCGCCAAGTTTCCCTCCTCGCGCTCCTCAACCTTGCCGTCCGAAACGAACGGTAACTTTTGCTGCTGTACCTTTGAATTTATCTCTGCTTATTCACTGATGAGGTTTGAAGGAATAGAACTTGCTAATTTTGTCGATGGGTTTTATTTGCTTTGTGTTAATTTTGGGAAAGATTGAAACTTTTTGTGTTCTGTGATTGTTTTATGATTCTTTGGAGATGAAATTAGTTGATATGATGTGGGGTTTATGTTTTTCTCATACGGGGTTGCTTTGCTTCTAGATTTCGATTCAAAAAATGAAAAGAATTGATCACATTACTTAGCAAATAAATGGATTTTGATAAGTTGGTTGGTGATTTCTTGATTGAGATTAGTAAATACAAATCATCTTTGTCCGTAATTCTGTGGATTTGATGACTTCCTTATTTACTAGCTGAGCGAGGGTGACATGATATGCAGAAGAAGAAATAGATGATAGTGTATTTGTCCTCTGTTTGGTTACTGATGAAGTTGGGATTGGGCCAAAGAGTTGATACTAAAAATGATTGTTAATTTAGGGAAGAATTAGGTTCCTTTCAGTCCAATTCACCGAAATTTCTGCCTCGTGGTGGTTATTAAAAGAACAAATGAGAGAAAGGGCAGTGCTTGATCATGTCAAAGTACTTGACGGAGAGAGCTTTTTTTGACAAATTTTTTCTCCTTTTACCGATGTATTGGAAGATCCAGCTGGATCTTGATTCCTACCCCTTCTTACTGAGGATTTGCCCTTTTTGCTGCAAATGAGATGGAGTGCCCAAAGGCTTGACCAATGAGATGGCTTTGTTTGTATATGTATCTGTTGAAGGGTGTGAGGCTGTCGAGTTCAGTTTTTCATTTTAATTTTGTTCTTGTTTGTTTTCCTTCGTATACATGGTGATGGAAACTTGTGTGGAAGTTAATAGAGAGAAATTTCTTCTCAGAGTTTAAATATTTGTATTTTAATTAAATGCTAGTTCAGAATCCATTGGCTGAATTCAGACAGTCACATACTATATTGTCTCTTTCTTAATGCTACACAAGCATTCTGATACCAGAAAATCACCTTGAGTAAAGCACTTGTTGCGGTTATTGCGCTTAAATGGTGTCCTTTAGTCCTTTTTTTTGTCTCTTTTGTGGAGGATTCTCCTAACTATAATCATGTGAATTCACATTGTGGTAGATATAATTGCATTATTATATGTGAAGTTTAAAGTGGTCCCTAGTACTGCAATTCTTTGCTCTTTGGCCATTACCCTCGTTTTAGGTTATGGCTGTTACCAGTATAATATTCAATATGTTGTCTGTATGTCTCATTGGGTCCTTATTTGATGCTAATTAGGAATAAGGTCAAGATTGTGATGGCCGGAGCCGTCCCCCCGCTTGTTGAGCTCCTCAAGTTCCAAAATGGTAGTTTAAGGGATTTAGCAACTGCGGCAATCTTAACACTCTCAGCTGCTGCAGTGAACAAGCCAATCATTGCAGATTCTGGAGCTGCGCCCCTCCTGGTTGAGATCCTCAGCTCCGGAAGTGTTCAAGGAAAAGTTGATGCTGTGACTGCCTTACACAATCTCTCATCCTGCAAAGACAACTCAACTACCATTCTGGATGCTACAGCCGTTCGTCCTCTTATCAACCTCCTCAAAGAATGCAAAAAGTACTCCAAGTTTGCTGAAAAAACTACTGCCCTTCTCGAGATCCTATCCAACTCTGAAGAAGGACGTACTGCAATCTCAAACACAGAAGGTGGGATATTAACCTTAGTAGAGACTGTTGAAGATGGATCCCTAATCAGCACACAACACGCAGTTGGAGCATTGCTCTCCATGTGTCAGAGCTGCCGCGACAAATACAGGGAACTCATTCTTAACGAAGGTGCAGTCCCAGGTCTTCTTCGACTGACAGTAGATGGCACAGCTGAAGCCCGGGAGAGAGCTCATAGGCTACTAAACTTGCTTAGAGATTCTCCCCAGCAAAAGCAACTGGCATCCTCCGTTTTAGAGAGAATTGTATACGACATTGCCACAAGGGTAGATGGAGCGGACAAAGCTGCTGAAACTGCAAAGAGGTTACTGGAAGACATGGTTAAAAGAAGCATGGAGCATAGCATGAACCGAATCCAGCAGAGAGCAGGATCTTGTACACCTTCGAATACTCAGTCTACGTAATAATTTTGTTTGGCTCTAGGAGTCTCACAAGTCACTGGGGTAAAAGTTATTTGTTTGGCCAGTTAAAACTCTGCACCCTGCTAAATCACCCTCCAGTTACTGGAGTTGAAATGTTGGATTGGAGCAAGGGTGAATTGTCAGTCCATTGTATATCTCAAACTTTGTTCATGTATATGTATAAAATCACTCTGATATTTTACTGCACATTTCTTCTGACCACAAGTGAAAATATAGGCAGTGTCAAGTTGGTAATCCATGTCCAAAATTTAAGGATATCGGAAAGGGGCTTGTAGCTTAGTTGGCTCAGAGATGATTCCTTGCACTGGAGATTTTGTTTTCGACTCCCTCTCCTCCATTAAACTAAGGAAAAAAATTATATAACTGAAGATACCTTGTATTCAAAGCAGCCCCAAAAGGTGAAGTGTTACATGAGTACATGGAGTAATTTATCCGTATTAGGAACGTCATTATAGCAATATCTTAAGTCTTTCACGTGTTATTAAGCATTTTAGCTTTCTCACATGCGGAATTATCTACCGCTTTAGTGTCATTACTCATATAATAGGAATGTTAATGTAACGTCGTCTCAAGTCAATCACACATTGTCATGTGTTTTAACTTTCTCACATGTAAATGTGATTAACTCGAGAAACTGCCTAACGACATTCTCGCTGCATACAAGTCCGCTCTCATGCTCCTGGCCCATGTGGCGAGGGCTCAAGGACCGTTATCTATTTAGTTGAGGCACCAACGTTAACATGTGACATCAATTTTAGGTAAAAAAATTGTTAACTCAGTAACTAAAAGAGCTGATATGTTGGAGCTCAAAATACATCATTAATTTATTAATTAATTACTTTAACCACCATTATTAGTAGAAGCTAAAATTACATTTTTGCCACTGTGTCTGTCTGTAGTTGTTTAATTGTGAAGTAGACACTTCCCTTTAATAAACACCGAACTCAGCAATGCATTACGGGTGGCGCAATACGCCACACCACTCATCTCCTTCCACGCAGCCGCGTCCTCCACGTGGAACCATCCTAACAGATAAGCGCAGTACTCACCCTTCGCAGTCTAGAATTTTGTGATCTGGTTTAATCGTCACAATCGTCCCTCACCGAAAAGTAAGAGACTTTTGAGAGAGAAAATCCAGCAGCTGCACACAGCTCACACTCGCACTGGAGGAGCCAAGTCGACAGAACCGACGAAAATGGTGACGAAATGAAGCTTTCCCGACGGTTCTAGCTCCATCTCTCCACGTGAGAACCAGTAGAAGAAG
Organism: Cydonia oblonga; assembly: GCA_015708375.1. Classification (NCBI taxonomy): domain Eukaryota; kingdom Viridiplantae; phylum Streptophyta; class Magnoliopsida; order Rosales; family Rosaceae; genus Cydonia; species Cydonia oblonga. The sequence continues at coordinate 6,894 of JADOBS010303550.1, read as the reverse complement.
GTAAAAATCTTTGCTCGTCTGCTAATCTTTTGGCTTCGTACATTGCATCGATTCGTAGATCTCCAAAACCCCACTTGGAATTTATTCCAAGATCTGAAATTAAAGGACCCAAATCGATAAAAATCTTATCTTTTTCGAATCCCATATAGTTATTTTTTCTCCATTTTTTGTACTAAAGCTTCGTTTTTTTGGGTGGTTTGGTGATTTAGGTAGTTGTGTTTTGTGGTAGATTGTGGATTTGGTTGGTTGTAGAAGAAGCTTCTAGTTCCGAAAAATGATGGGTCGGTCCCCATTTGCTAGAACCGGAGGCTTTAGGCCTGAGAATTTGGGCCCCAATGCCCTTGCCTTGATTGGGAACCTTTGCTTTACGCTTTTTGTGCTGGGAGTGTTGATCTTTACCATCATTGCCGCCACCTATGAACCCGAAGACCCGTTGTTTCACCCGTCAACCAAGATCACCACATTCCTCACATCCAAATCCAATGCCACTTTCAAGTCCGATGACACTGTGGTCCGGACTGGTGAGAATTTCTTGGCTCCCAATCAAACAGAGATTGGAAATTTTATCAATATGACTGATGTTGTTAACTTGAGCGAGGGCGATAGCTCGACCACTGAGAATTCTGAAGCAGAATCTGCGAGTTGTGAGGGTCCCATTGATTGCAGGGACCCGGAAGTGTTCCATTTGATGATGAGGGCCACCATAGAGAAGTTTAAGGATATTCATTTTTACCGGTTTGGGAAACCAGTGCGGGGTTTGGATGATAACAGTTGTGATATGGCTTGGCGGTTTAGGCCTAAGGAAGGGAAGACTGCTTCTTTTTACAAGGACTATCGGAGGTTTAGCATTTTGAAGTCTGAGAATTGTACTCTTAGTGTGGGTGATATTGGAGAGTACCATACTGGAGTAAATGCCAGGAAGAGGAAGAAGAAGGCCGGATTTGATAAGCAAGGGAAGACTGAGGAGAATTCTTTGCCAGTTGTTGGGGAGATTGTGAATGATACCCTACCGGTGGTTGAGTCTGAAGTTTCATTCAGTCATGGGAAATACTTAATATATACGGGTGGTGGAGATAGGTGCAAGAGCATGAACCATTACTTGTGGAGTTTCTTGTGTGCTTTAGGTGAAGCTCAGTACCTGAACCGAACTTTGGTCATGGAATTGACTCTTTGTCTGTCTTCGATTTACACTTCCTCTAATCAAGATGAGGAAGGGAAGGACTTCAGGTTTTACTTTGACTTCGAGCATTTAAGAGAATCTGCATCTGTGTTAGACGCGAAGCAGTTTTGGACAGATTGGGAAAAATGGCAGAAGAAGGACGGGTTGGGTCTGCATCTTGTGGAGGATTATAAGGTCACACCTATGAAACTTAATGATGTCAAGGATACTTTGATTATGAGAAAGTTTGGGTCTGTGGAGCCAGACAATTATTGGTATAGGGTGTGTGAAGGGGAGACAGAGTCCGTTGTTCAACGACCATGGCATTTGGTGTGGAAATCAAGAAGGCTGATGGATATAGTGTCTGCAATCGCATCAAAACTGAACTGGGATTATGACTCTGTGCATATTGAGAGAGGGGAGAAGGCACATAACAAGGAGTTGTGGCCTAACCTTGATGCAGATACTTCACCCAATGCGCTGCTCTCAACCCTACCTAACAAAATTGAAGACGGGAGGAACCTCTACATTGCAACAAATGAGCCGGATACATCTTTCTTTGATCCTTTGAAAGACAAGTATACAACTCACTTCCTTGACGAGTACAAGGATCTTTGGGATGAAAACAGCGAGTGGTACTCTGAAACCACTAAGCTCAACAATGGAGTTCCGGTTGAATTTGACGGTTACATGAGGGTCTCAGTTGATACAGAAGTGTTCCTGAGAGGGAAAAAGCAGATTGAAACTTTCAACGATCTCACCAACGACTGCAAGGATGGTATCAACAGTTGCAGCACCGCGACCAGCTGATCCCCGCAAATAAGGTTTGTGACTTCGTTATTTGCTACACTGCCGATATCCACGTGTACCGTTTAGCTTATTGTTATGATTTGCATTTGAGAAATTGTAAGCCTGAACTGATAGTCTTAGAATTAAGTAGCTTTTGTCATGAGTTTTGTACTTGTAGAAAAAAGCAACTTTCAATATTTCATCACTTCGAATTTCCTAAGTGTTCAGTTGAACTTGGGTTTTGTTTGATGTCAATGTGCATGTATTGAATCACGCGATCTTGTGGGGAGTTGTTCCAGAATTTTTTTACTCGTCTCTAATCATTTGCCTTCAATAAATAGTTCACTTTTTCTTTTATGTTGGTTCTTGTTTTTTAATTTCTTTCCAACAAGGGAATTGTTGTCCGCATTCCGAGAAAGTCATCAAAAAATAGAAAAGTGTAGGGCAAATTGATAGTTTGGAGTGCTAAGGAGGATTCCCGACAACGATTCCCAAATTTCCGTTCTCTTTTATATTTTACCTTGAGGAGGACATTTAAGCAGAGAAGGTAACTACCAAGTTGGTAGTGCTTCTGTTAATGTTATTCTATTTTCACTTCTTGCACTCTCTTATTTCGTTTTAGCTGTATGATTGAATAAATTAAAGAAGAATCAAGGGACATAATAAAGCGGAGGCGTTTTTCACACTTCATTTTATCCATTCGCACTCATCGCTCTTGTTTTCTTGTTTTCGTGTTATGATAACCGAGTAGACAAAGACTCGAGCCATAAAAACTAGAGTAGTGCAAAATTGCCAAAACGGGGAGTGTGAAAGTCGCGACCTTTTTAGAAAGGAACAATCCTAGGTAATATTAAGAAAATAAGTAGTTGGCTGCCGATAACAAAACTCGTCGGCCAAGCATTACTACAATGTGGTCCAATAAAATAACAGGCTTTTATCAACAAAACGCCATCTAATCCTCTCCTTTCTCCTTGCTCTACATCCTTCTCTGATATAATAAACATTTGAAAGAATCGGAAAGAAAATTTTCTAGTCCGTATACAGAACAAGTACAAGTACACATCGATCGGGCAAGTCTCATATTCGCCCGGTCTTCCATTTTTTGACCGGAAACAAGGTCACCCTTCGGCCAGAATTGTTAGCTCTGCCTTCCGAAGATCGTAACATTGAGATCGTTACTGGAGGCGGATCTTCATGTGACTTTTCATCTGAAAATGGCTTCACCTCAAATGCACCTCTAGTAAAACCTCTAGCAACACGAAACAGTTTTACGCCTCTGACAATCAGTGAATTTCAAATCAAATCATGAAAAAGCAAATGGATCCATTAACCAGATGCACGTATCAGCTTCAAAGCACGGGGCAAGAAAGTCTGGTCTCTCTTCCACTTCCATCATCGCCTGATAAAATTTCAAGAACCATTAACTTTTCTGTTCCAAAAGGCACATTAACAATTGAATAAACTAAAATTATATGGTATTAGGTTAAAATAGCTGTGAAGCCTGCTAGGAGGATTTCAATTCTTGAAAGAAATAGTTCTCCACCAATAAAAGGAGATTGAGTAGTTCATTTCTTTCTAACATATACACAATTGCATTTGCCAGTTCTTCCCAAGTTTTCAGATTTATATGCACACAAATCAACATATAGTAGTCTAAAACTTCACTTACAAGTAATCGAGTAATTTCTTGTTCAATTTTGGAGAAGGAGGTCTCTAATGCTTCCACTCTCCCGGTGGCATGACAGCAAGCGCACGGTTCACTAATCATAAATGTCACACTAGGTCGTACCTGTCAACATGATTCCATCACTCATTAGATAAAACAATTAACCTTGACTGAGCTCATCAAGCATTGCGTGAAGATTCTCTTGTTAATATAGATCTTGTGAAGATTTCCATGTTCCCCTCGACATAAATATCTGAATATTGATTAATCTATATATGTATTTGCAATTTCAAGCAACCATCTGGGTAATCACAAATAGTTCGGACAGCGTTAACTGCAAATCTTCATCAAACTATTCTGTTTAAAATTTTACTGAAAACTAAAAGCTATCGTGATAATGCAACATACTTGCTTTCTTGTTATTTCCATAAGTCCATGCCTTGACAGTTCGGAGACTTTAACCATCAATCTGTCTCTCAACAGCCTTCTTAGCTTCTTCATAGACCAATCGCTTGTTCGCTGGAAATGAGGCAGTGCCAAAGAGGTATTCATGAATAAATATAACTTCTCAAAATAAAAATGATGACAGTTCAGAATCTTTTTATGTATTTTTATTAACCTGCCTCCTTTTCCCCATAAAGACATGAAGTTCTGTAAGTTTCTATCCATCCTAAGGACAAAACCAGCTATGAACTTATGGTCATGCCTAAATATGTCAATAGCAATTCCACAAACCCACAAGAGAGGGAGACTTTGACTTACACTCATCAGCCATGTCAATTTATGCCACCGATATCTCTCAGTCGTAACTCCCTTGCAATCTGGAACACATTATTCTCTGTCAAACAAGTATCTTAATGCTTAAAGAACCAGATGAAGAAGAAAAAAAAAAGGAGAATCTAACTTAAAGCCTTGAAAGAAAGATATAACATCTTTCAGAAATCGGAAGGCAACCAAGTAATAGTTGCATAAACATGGTAATATGCTCTGTTACCATCTTACAAGTCACAGCTGAGTAATATGTTGCCTGGCAAGAAATATACAAGTTGCTTATCCGTGCAGGGCAAACAAGTCGTAAAGAGAGAGCTAGAGTTCAGCATGTAGCATACCTGTTTGGCAGCTGCAAGGTTGACTTCTAAAATAGCTTTCTCCTGTGAATTTCCATGACCAAACATTCCATGTCCTCCATTTACATCCATAGAGACTAATGCCTCAGTTTTCTCTATCACTAAAAAAACCTCCATTAGCCAGTGGAACCCTGTAAGGCAATAGATGTAAACATCAACAACCACACCCCCAAAGAAATAAAGAAAAAAACCAAATATACAGGGTCAATGAAGTGAAGAGATCATGAAACAAAAATTAACAAATGGGTCAATACGCATCTTCAGAGTTAGAAAACGTGACAACTGAGAGCATAAGCAATATTGCCTGCCACTCACCTTTTACTGAGCATGCTGTTGATCTCTTCTTCTATCTAAAATTCATCAAAAAGAGGAATAACTCTACTCAATCACAAAGATCAGGGGCAATCTCCTGAAGATAATTGCTAACCTGGAAAGCGTGGTAAAAGTTGACCTTAGTATTTCATAGCAAAATATCATCAGAAACCTAGTGATTACACTGTTGCAATTAGAGAAAGATAAATCATCAAAGGCATAGAAATAGTCAATTGTGGACATGTTGAAGTCTGGAACCATATGATGCTTTTTCAATATCATGTTCTCAGTTTCTCCTATTAGTAATCTATGAACCCATACAGCAATTACGATCCAACTACACATCACACACATTTGTCTCAATCCAAAATATTCATGACAGTTTCTAATCTACTAAAATATTCCTATATGATAATTTAGGCCATACCTCATGATATGTCCTGGGAGAGTCAACCACCATTTTCTCAACGTGAAGTGTCCACAATATAGGAATAAGACTGCACGATTTTTGTAAAGTTTGAAGTGAAGAAAATAACGGGAAATGACAAACAAAGGTAGAAAGACTTTGATATAAATGATAAAGCACACCGTCTCATTAAAATAATCCAGGACAACTGAGAGCGTCTGACCCATTGCCCGATGGAGAATGACAGGAATGGCCCCTTCCACACCTGCATCTGCTGCAAGAGCTGCAGACTTTGCATGTTCTGTAATGTTTTTCCAAGTTGAAACAAGGCCTTCTAAATCCTTTTGCAGTTCCTCTAAAGAATGACCAGCAGCAACAGTTCTTACCGTCAGACCAAAACCCGGAGGCTGCAAAGTTTTTGCAATGACTTTTAATCATGTATGCTAAACACCGCCAATTTTTTTGGAAATTCCTATTCTATCACGAGTTAACAATATCTGCTAGGCAAAGGACCAGAGGTGTTATATATTCATAAAAATAAAGAATAAGGAAACATTAAGGAGGCAAAGGTTGAATCAAAACATACCCAGAATCTGCTTTTTAATTTTGGGTATGCAGTCAGTGTAGGACCTTTTGAACCCAACCCCTCTTTGACAACTTATACAATAACTTTAGTGCCTTTCTGAACTCGGGCCCACTTATTCATTAGTCACAGTATTTCTATCCCTCTTCTTATTTTGGAGGTGAGACATTTGAGAATTGCTAGATCCATTTATGGCAACAGGTACAGAACTAGTTTCTCCTTCTAGAAGATCAGCTTCTACTTCACCATAATCGAGTATACCACCATTGATGTTTTCCTTAACATCCGAAACATCAAATTCATCCTCAATATCATGCTCATCATGGTCAACATCATTGTGCATTGATTTTACATAATCGTTCTGAGAGCTGATTTCAATGATGTCATCAGTCGCTTCATAATCAAGTGACACACTTTCATTTTCGTAGGCAGTCATGTGCTCATCCAACATATGACTGTTGACTTCACTTTTCTGTGTCCTTCGGAATGGAGGAAATATGAATGGTTCTCTGTTTTGTTAAATGTCCATTAGACAGGGTCTAGAGCTCCCAATATTTACAAATGCACCACCACCCATATGGGGGACAAGTTTCCAAACCACACCTATATACATGCTATCACTCTGCACTGTACTTTTAACTGGTTCCAGTAGCAACTCAACCTATTTTTTCCATATTCCAGTAGAGCTATCCTTTGCATGGTACATACAGAAGAATTAATAAGTATGTTTGTACCATATTTGGGCCTCGTGTATTTGGGCCTTGGGCCTCGTATTTGGGCCTTGGGCCTCGTACTTGGGCCTTGGGCCTAAAGCCCACAATTTGTGTAAAGGAGAAGGAGCCCTTATTCTAT
>JADOBS010303549.1:0-20209 GCA_015708375.1 Cydonia oblonga | reverse complement strand
AATATTAAAATTATATTGTTTTCATTAAATAAAGTTATAGCATATTTTTTTTATTAAAATAAACTTAGTGAAAGTTTCATATTTTATATTATGGGAGTGATGAATTTGAGGCATTGCTTGGGTGGTAAGTTGCCTAATCCCAGTCTTTCTTTTCAGCTTAGTGTGTTCCGGGTTCAATGGATGAGGACTGTAGATTTCGATAGTTTTCATTAGCAAGAGTCGAACAAAAAAATTTCCACTTTAAATTGAAGATAAATAATACTAAAACGTACTACTGTAGCAAAAAGTTCAAAGCTAATATCCTATTCTTCTTGTTGATTAAAATTTTGAATTCCTCATTCATAAATTAACCGGAAATCTAAACTACAATATTAAGAGTACTTTAGCATCACATGTATGTGAGGCTTCAATAAAAACCAGTAAAATTTGAACTTGTGAAATTACATTATAGCCCATCATTTTTTTTGTGTGATAGAAGACTAAGTTGTCTTTTCATCATCTTTTGGTTGACAAAGAGGGTTTTATTAATTAGTAGAGATAAAAACAAGCTAGATTTCTACCAATTTGCCTAACTTTGAAAGCCAAAACCCAATAATTAAAATTAAATTAGTATCGTGAACGAGTTTATTTGATTTGTCAACTCATGATTTGGAACAACCACTTAGTATTATGATCTAATGATATTCCTTTTTGCTTGTAAGTAAGAGTTCTTATGTTTGATTTTCGTCAAAAACAAAATTGAACCACATTATTGATAACCTATTATGAGGCTTAACTCACTCCTTCACTCCCTTAATGTAAATTATATTGTTGGTTAAAAAAAAACTCATAATTAGGAACAAGATTATTACTTAATTTCAAACAACTCATGCATGTCCATGTCTTCCTTCTTCTTTTGGATTGATGCATGTATGTTAATTGTCTTGATTGAAACTACGAAAATTAGTTACTCCGTGAGATCATCAAAATCGGGTTAGTACTTAGAGGTAGCTGGTGATAATTTTGGGAGGGGCATGCATGTAAATTTGTGAAAAAGTCGGGTAGATATGGTAAAACAAGAAAAAGAACAAAAAGACTGGGTGTAGTCGCAATTGTTGAAAAGGGGAGCTGGAGATTCGTGGATCATGTGACAACCCTAACAGACTCCCGCGTGATATCTAAATTCAGCTTTATCAAAGTTGTCGAATTTTTGCGACCAAAAAAAAATATATGAGGTAAATGTCTTTGTAATATCTTTTTTGACAAGGGATAATGGAAATCGAATCGAAATCAAGATAACCAATCGAGTTGTAAACTCCTTTTAAAGTAGTTTATTCGTTTTAAAGTTTGTGTAGTATGAACCGTATATAATTTTCGACGAGGAGAAGATTCGTCATAGAATCTTTAAATATGAATATTTAGCTGTACATCAAGCTGTTTGTTATTTTAGTGTTTGTTTAAACAGTTTAATACAGAAATTAAGACTTGTCTAGTAATGAATACGAATGAATTTATAATGTGGTAGAGCACTTTATATCCTTTTTGGTTTGAACATGTGTTATGATGCAGTCGTGGGGTTCTTGGATTTTATTCCAAAACACAGCAGATCATGTTTTGGCATTTTCTTTTATAATAAATTGATAGATGGATGGATGATATTCCGTTCTTCTCTAAACAAAACTGTTTAATATTTGGTAAATTTGACGTATTAATTTTCAGTATATTATGGATGTAAACTCTGTCATTCAATAGTGTAACATCCCACATCGTCCAAGGAAGTGGATCCTCTAAGCCTTATATGTACATTCCCACCTCCAATTAGCACGAGGCCTTTTGGGAGTTTACTGGCTTCCAGTTCTATCAAAACTCCGAAGTTAAGCGAGTTCGCGCGACAGCAATCCCAGAATGGATGACCCATTGGGAAGTTGCTCGTGAGTTCCTGGAAACAAAACCGTGAGGGCATGGTCGGGGTCCAAAGCGGACAATATCATGCTACGGCAGAGCTGAGTCCGGGATGTGGTGGAGCCCTGGTTGACATCCCACATCGCCCAGGAGAGTGGATCCTCTATGCCTTATATGTATATGCTGGATCCTCTATGCCTTATATGTACATGCTCGCCTCTTTTAGCACGAGGCCTTTTGGGAGCTCACTGCTAACTCTGAAGTTAAGCTAGATCGCGTGAGAGCAATCCCAGGATGGGTGACCCACTGAGAAGTTCTCGTGTGAGTTCCAAAACCGTGAGAGCGTGGTCGGGGTCCAAAGTGAACAATATCGTGCTACAGTGGAGTCGAGCCCAGAGATGTGGTGGGGGCCCGAGCTGGGATGTTACAATTTGGTATCATAGCCAATCTTTGGCCAGAAGTGTCCCGATGAGGACGTCCAGCCCCTAAGGGGGGTGGATTGTAACATCCCACATCGCCTAGGGGAGTGGATCCTCTATGCCTTATATGTACATGCTCACCTCCTTTAGCACGAGGTTTTTTGGGAGCTCACTGGCTAGAGCAATTCCAAGATAGGTGACCCACTGTGAAGTTCTCGTGTGAGTTTCCAGAAACAAAACCGTGAGGGCGTGGTCGGGACCCAAAGCAGACAATATCGTGCTACAGTGAAATCGAGCCCGGGATGTGACAAATACACAACAGACAATTTGCACATAAAATTTCTATAGTTAATGGGTGTTGTATTTCTATATTTAATGGTGCAACAACTAATCAACTTGTATGGTGGCCATGCAGTCATACTTATCTGGGATTCTTGGTTGTGTGCCGGAACCTAAGCAGCGCTAAGTGATAATTTTTATGATTGATTTTATTGGTATTGTGTGTGTGTGTGTGTGTGTGTGTGGTATAATAGAAATGGTGCAACAACTACTCAACTTGTATGGTGGCCATGCAATCATGCTTATCGGGGGGTCTTGGCTTCACGCAAAGTGGAGAGAAGAAGAAAGGAAACAGATAACATACAGCTCTGCCTATATGGCTGTATGCTGAAATCTATGCCGACTTTGGATAATAATTTTCATTTTCCAGATATTCGGTTTTTTTATGTTGTTTTATATGTTAGTTTAAGTTGCTTAAAGTCTGTCTCCAATACAAAATGATCAAAGTTTATCTATGTATTTATGATGGGTTGAAAGAGCTTTTGTGTGGACCATGTATTCACTGTAGGACTCTCGTATTTTAGAGAAAAAAAAAAAGAAAATGAGAAACGATGAAATTAATGTATAAGAACTTTTATATGTACGGTGAGTACATGGTCCTATACCAATATCATATTTGCTACAACTGAGCGGGATCCCAAGAAGCTGCTCCGCTTAATATTTTGTTTTCAAGTTTGGTTCATATATATATGTAATATAGATTCTTCTGGCTGCAGGTGGGGCTAATTAATCTGAACGTTTTATCTAAACCTATTGAAGCTTCCAGCAGCTCTAATATTCCATATCGGTGTCCTTCAAACCCTCTTATGCGTTTAATGTCGAAATTCGAGCCGACTTCTTCTTCATCAACTTTAGCTGCAGTGCTGCCTGCACCCGCAGCAGCAGCTCTTCCATCTGCAGCAGCGGCAGCTTCTCCTCCTGATTTAGAACTTCAGCTTGCATCTCCGATGCCCTAGCTAGGAAGTTGGAAACACACTACTACACCATGCATTGAGCTCCTTTTCTAGAAACTAGTTTGTAAATTGTATGCCTTTTTAGAAACCTAATGGTTAATTTTGTTAATGCATGCATGGCCATGTAGCTAGCAGAAACTTGTCGTCCATGCACTACTTCTAACAAATATCTCAGTTGCTTGTCCTAGCTTTGATTGTGATTATGATCCAGAAATATCCATACAAATATCTGTTTTATGTTTTCGATAAGCAAGTTTTGCACACATGTCACACCGTGATTGACTAGAATGGAACAATTTCTGCTTTCAAGAAAGGAAAAGAGCAATATCCATAAGAATAAGGGTGCTTTCATTGTTTATAGTCAATTTTTCAAGAGATGTTGTAAATGGCTAGCAACTTTTGTTCATGTACTACAAGATCAGTACTTATGTTGCATTTGCTCCAAAAGCTGTAATGTGGGGCTTCCTAATGTATTTTGATGATTCGAACGGTCAATTTTTTAAAATATCACTCATAGATTATATTTGCAAAAAATTAGACAAATCCAAAACATTAAGATATTCATGTGCAGTAAAGAAAATGGACGAATATGGTTCTACCAAAAAACCCTCAATCTAACGGTTTTCTAGGAAAACTTAAAAAAGAGACGGTTTAAATCGTTAAAAACATTACAAAGTAAACTCCACAAAATCGTGTATAAAAAAGTGATGCCAAATAGTCTTCCCAAACAATCGTACCCCAGTAATTATTTAGGTATCTTCCCTCTCTCACAGACAACAGATAGATGGGTTTCACCCCCATTTATTATTATTATGAACTTGAGTGGCACCAAAAGATGATGAGAGCAATAAACACATACTTGTATACAAATATTGACGATACAAAAATCCCACCGGCCAAAGTAATATATCGACGGTGGTGTACCAGTACTCATTTCAAGGTCACAAGTAGACGACTAGGATAATTGAAATTCCAGAAGGAACGAAAACCCATTTAATTTAGTGTGAATGTTTACAATTAAGCTTAGAGAAGGAGGTAAGATATACAGATTACTTGATGTATCCAAAATTACAAGACAAAATTATGTTACAACTCCAAAAGAATTAACAGTGGGAAAGAATGAATATTATAAAGGTAAAGCATCATTGTGTTATTTCTTTCAGCAGTTAGATAGTCTCTCCTCTTTCCTGTTCTTTCCATTACAGCGGCTCGATTTGAACTGTTGACTTCGGCCGGTAATGTGAAACGGAAATTACTCCAAGTAGGTTTGTATGAGAAGTAAAGAAAATAGTTACCTCCTCCTTATCAACTCCACTGGAACCACTCCCCAAATGCGGCTGGAGTAAAAACATTGTGGGTAAACCGGAGATTGCCTTTACAGTTTTTCCTTTATACAGAGATCACGAATCATGCGATTCTCGGACCATCAAAATGACACGTTGTTTGCCACTATCTGAGCGAAGGTTATCTCCTTTAAAACCAATCTGAACTCGGCAAACATATGTAAGAGATGTCAACATAAAGATGTAACGCAAGCGTGGAATAGTTGATTTCGATCAAAGTTGTATGGAACCATTCCTACAATTGAGTTTACGTCAATACCTCAACACCACCATCGGGAGGGAACCATCTTAAAAGCACTCCAAGATGCACTAAACCAGGAATTAGCTTGAATAGAAAAGGAGTGGTCACCTGCAATAGATTTCAGAAAATGTGTCGGAAAACACTATTATACGAGATGCCATTGCTAAACTTCATATTCATGACCAAACTCCCTTTTTTTTTTTTCTGCTTCAGAGAATCGGGTGATCTAACTCTTTTTTCATCAACAAAACCACATGCATTAGGGCCAAAAAAGAGCCAGGTACATAAGTAACAAGAATGGACTAAAAAAATCACATTATAACACTGAACAGAGAGAATTTTCATACCAGACTAAGAGCTGTGGTTCCAAGAAGCAGCAGATATAATTTCCCCTGAAAATGGTCGAAGTTTCAGCAAACTAGCTCATTATTATCACACTATTTTTCTAACAAGATTGAGGTTAAAGATCCAGAGAACACAGCCAGTGATGTACCGTGGGCCTTAAGTATCATCATAAGCTACTTCAATAGTAGCACTAACCTCGACTAGATGGAGATTAGAGGCACGACTTAGAAGAACAAAAGCAAATTCGCCTATCTGTGCCAGAGAAATTCCAACCTATACAATTACAAATACAAGAATTCAATAAATGTGAACAACTAAATTACTAGAAAGAAGCAATATGAAAATGTGACTTTCAAATCAAACTTACAAGAAATGATGTTTTGTTGTTGTAACCAAATCCCTTGACAACCATGGTGATAATAATTGTTTTTATGATTATGACTAATATAACTGATGCTAGCAATATATCAACATGGTTCCAGAGAAATTGAACATGGATTAGCATCCCAATGCTGGCAAGAAAAAGAGCGGCAAAAAGGTTGCGGATGGGTTCAATCTGCAACAAGCAACAAACTTCAGTGCTGCTATCTTATTATCAAGGAACTTCAACATTATGAGCAACAATTTATCGTCCACATATGGACCACAAAAGTAACAGCATAATGACTATGTACTGCCAGTTGTACTGTTTTTTATGCCAGAAAACTTATGTGTATAATGCATCTCAAAAATCAGAAAATCAAATTGGAATGGGGGTGAAGGAATTTCATTTTCCAGCAGATGAAACAAGGATAAACAAGGAAGATCAGTTGAGCAATTCAAGTACCGTTACTAATCATACACTATAGAGTATGTAGCCTTACTTGTTCTAGAGTATGTTGTGCAAGATCAGTTGTTGATATCATCACTCCCGCAGCGAAGGAACCCAGTTCCAGACTTAGTCCCAGCTTATCACTACACTGAAATTGTAAAAGCAATTGGACAACAGTGGCATGACTAGAATCTGACATGCATGTCAGGCAACTAAAGCATTCAACTATCTTACATCATTTCAATAGACTCATAAGATGCACAAGGACCCTATTAACCAGATGCTGAGGGTCTATGCATACATAATAGGACTAGGACATATTGACCAATTTACGGAAGTTGAGGGAGCAAAAATTTGTAGCCGAAAATTGTTCTTAGGCCATCAGTCAATCCGGCTTGCTATAAAATTAAGTAAAACACCAGATGTAATGCTCCTAATGCATTAGAAAAGTAACTTGTAAAAATGGAAAACAACCAATAAGTATAAATGAAAGAAACATGAACGAATATGATTCTATAGCAAGCAGAACAAGAGAAATGAGAAGCTCGGTAAGATAGAACAAGGATTCCAGACAAATAAATCGAGAAGGAAACTTACCCAGGCAACAAGCAAGCAGAAAGCGACTGATGCCAATTGGTAGAGTTCATTGGTCTGCAAAGATGACATTTAAAATTAAAGAAAAATGTAGCTTACAGATAATTAGCCATTTTCTAGGACAAAGAAAAGAAAATGGTACCTGTGAAGATAAACTTATCATCAATTTAAGTAACCAAGGAACACAAGTACGAGATGAAATAGAAAGAACAGCCAAAAATGTAATCAACGTCACCATCCTATTTAAAGAAAAATAAGATGTTATAAACATATGACCAACATATAGATTTGTCACTAATTAGGTAATTTTATAGAAAAGAACAAGAAAGATTGTAAATATCTTCAGAACTTCATCTTCATTAGTATAAAATCAATATATGATAACAGAGCTACCAGCCAGTTCACATTTTTTTATAAGATAGATAAACTAAAAAAAGTGGTCCAACCGGTTTTATATGGAAATCATAACGGGTGACAGCAGTGATCATGTATGCCTTCAGTAGATTTAAACATCAAGCTAGTAATATACTACACACATATCAAGTGAATATAATACGTTTTTTTTTCATGATTGTTCCACAAGGGAAAGGAACAAACACAATTAAAAGAAAAACGAAAACTCACAGCTTAGCCATAGATATCACTCCTTGAAGAATACCCGAAGTCCCACCCAGAACTGGAAGCAAAGCAAACAGCAAACCCACAGCACAATCCTGCAAAGCAAAATCCTCTCCACACATATTTAGAAGATCGATAAATCAGTGCTAAAATGCAGAAATTAAAAATTCAAAACAGAAACTGAAAGTACATCAAAGGAATGCGTATATAAAACCAACAAACCTGCAGAATAAGGGTGCCAATGGTGACTTGGCCATGAAGGGCATTAGTGGAGTTCTTTTCCATCAAAAATTTCAACACCTAGGGCCAGAATAAAAAAAAAATTGACCTGTGAATACTATGCATCCAAGAAAATGGATATATAAGAGTGAAAGAGCCTGCAAAAGCTATGTGAATGTGGGCATGCATGAGGTAGGTTTAAGGTAATTTACCACTGCTGTTGAAGACATAGAAAGGAACACGCCAACAAATATCCCCTCGGAAACTTTACCACCACATAACTGCAAACAGCATCCAATCAGAACTGCAGCATTGAGAATGAGAAACATCTATAACAGTACATTAACAGAACATTTAGCTTAAAAAACTAATGTTGAGAAAATTTATTGGAAGTGCACACTTGCATATACCAGATATGGTAAACCATTACAAATTACTTAAGGAATCAACATAGAAAGAATACACGAATGGATCACAACTCTGTGTTCTAGTTTTGAATGGATATTTCAATAGCCTGAAATTAAGGTGGAGATGTTTTCACATGTAAGATGGATATAAGCAAGCACAAACTTTTAAGGAAGTCTGTAGAAAATTAGTAGACATACCGAGGCGGTAATACCACACAGGCACATAAATAGGAAGATTTGTAGCAGCCCTCCTGGAACAGCAACTGCTCGAACAACTCGAAGCTACAATAATGCAAGGGTGAATTTGACTATACTCAGCTATAAGCAGATCAAAACTGCAGAGAGAGAGAAGGAGAGAGGGAGAGGGAGGGAGGGAGGGAGAGAGTCTACCTTTGCTGTGGAGAACTCCAGACCCAGAGCAAAAAGAAGAAAGATTACCCCAAACTGAGCCACAGTTTCAACCTGCACCCATAAACCAGAGCGAAAACGGATGCGAGACATACACATATCTTTCCATCAGAAGAATATATTAATAATCAAATAGAACAAATCCTATCTCTAAGATAAAGTATTGTTTCTTTTATTATTTCACTACAGAGGCATACTTAAGATGCCTTACCGAAATTTTTTTACTGTACACTACAAGATTAAATGAAAATGTTCTTCTTGGATAATAAAATTGTAGGGTAACATAAACATACTTGAACCATTTCACTGACGAAGTTGAAACCTCCAGGTCCAATAACAGATCCAGCTAGCAAATATCCACTAATAACCTGTCAAGTTTCAGTATCAAGGAAACAGATTACGAACATTAAGTAAGATCATAGCATTATATTTTCTTTATGAAGTTTGGAAATATATGTAGACGTGTATGTATGCGTGAATGTATGTATCAGACCGGTTGTCCAGCGCAAGCAAAGGCAATGCCACCACAGGTTGCAGATACAATAACGACCACCAAATCTGATATTAATCTACAATGCAACAAGTAGATGAGTTCAAATTAGCACTTCTGTTAAGTGAAGACCAATGAACTTTACGAAACTGTAATGAGCCAGTAAGTTTACCTCAAGTCTAGTTGCAGCACTGGATATTTTGATTTAAAATTTGATATAATGAAGACATTGTCCTAAAAATATTAAACAGAGTTACACTTAGGATCATGAAGATAAATACCTGCAGCAATTATATCTTCCATAAAGCAATCTTACCTTGCGATCAATCAGTGTTGGTGTATCTTCACCTCTATTATCATTATCCAGATTGAAAACATCATGTAGTTGAAATGACCTGTTTATTCTACAACAGAGTTAGAGTGAAACAAGCCATAATGACTAGATTCAAGTGATAAAGAACACATGAAAAATTGTACTGATTTTAAATTATAAGCATGTACTTTTCTTCTTTTGTCTCATTTTTCTTCGACTTTACTCTCGCAACTGTTTCCAAAACTGCCTGATCCACACAAAGATAGGTAAATAATGGAATTAGAAAGACTTACAACATATTGCATTTGAGACCGAATCAAGTATGCATCAAAACATTAGATTGCACTATATATGCACCAGCAACCCATGAATTACGATAAGAAAAGGTTTCAAATTTCTTGAATAAAACGGAACCAGATCTTAATGTAATGACTCTCCACGGTTGAGAACCATTCAATCCGTAGAAATGCTGGATAAATTAACTTGGTATTCACCTGCTGGCCGGCTACGCTGTTGTTGAAACTTCCAGGATCAGTAGCTGCAAGTACAAGCAAGCAAAGGGAAAAGAAAAAAAAAAGTTTGATTTAAGACTAAAAACATGAACTACCTAACAATTACAACTGCATTTAACAATTTAAGCACGATCTGATGGATTTTTAAGAACGAAATTTCACCACAACCAACTTTTCTTAACAAATTTTTTATCTTTTCCTCTCAGCCAAACACAAAATCCGAAGATCCTTCAAAATTTCTTCTCTTTTCGTTCTGGGTTTCAACCTAAAACCCTAATTTGAGCCAAAATGCATAGAAAGAGGAAGGACATCGGATCTAATACGAACCTTCGTTCTGATCATTGTCTTTGAACTCGTTCTCCAGAGCTTTATCGATCATATCCGCAAAGCTTCCGTCTTTGGGCTTAGAGAGCGAGACATTGGACTCGGTGGCGTTGGCGTTGAGGAGGAGATCTGCTTCAGTGACCGAGTCGTCAGCAGCAGCGAGCGAGAGTGAGAAAAGCAAATCTGTGCTCAGAAGCAGCAGAGCAGGGACGACAACGGCGAGGAAGCCGAGCGAGGAGGAGGACGCTTTTCTTCTCAACATTGAAGAAATGCAGCTGCGCGGCGGGCGGCAGTTAAACGACGGAACCGCGACGGTCGAAAAGCTTCACCAATTAATTAAACAAAATGTGGGGACTAACCAGAGTGTAGAGAGAGAGAGAGGGAGGGGAGAGAGAGAGTGGGGACTAACCAGAGTTAGGGTGGCGTGGTCAATATGGAGTCAGACTCATAAATCTTGGAATTAATTAAACAAAATGTGTGGGGGATTCCGTCGCCGGTGGAAACTGTAAATCGTCACGCTTGTGGGAGTTTTAATAATGCCGGCGGGTCACCAAAATTATGTTTTTTTTATTTGGGATTTGGAAGTTAGCGTTTAAGGTTTGTTTATAGGTCAAAAGGGTTAGTTGAGGTTAAGTGCGGACGCAGTTTGGTTTGATTCGAACTTAGATATCTCGTAATTTTAACTAAATTATAATATTAGAAACTTTTAAATTTTGGTGTTTGAATGATTGATATAATAGTTCATTCATTCATTAATTTGTAATCATAATTCAGATAATTAAATTGAGAGAAATTACGATTCGGTTTTGTTTTTGTAATTTTTAAACAAGTCAAACCAAACTAACTATGATTCGATTCAATCTATTGTGTAGAAACTGAAACAAAATTGCTCGAATCCCATCCGAGTTTTTTATTAAATCAAATACAAAAAGATGGAAAAATGAATACAAGACCGTTAACATTCTAAACTACTCGAGCTACAAACGCTTTTTGCTTTACCAAAAATACTCTTCATTTGATTTTCATTTTCTAGTATCCACTTTTATGAAATATTGAAACATGTCACATGAAAGTTCCCTTTTCTTTTGATGATTTGGAACCAACCATATGGTGCAAATGATAACGGCCTAAGACTGAATAATTTGTTGGGAAGGAAAACAAAAGTTGGTACAGTTTAGTAACATCATTGTACTTGATTAGATCGAAAACATAATATATAAGAGTATATATGTTTTGCCCACATTTTTTCTTATGTTTACTTTTCATCTTTTAATCAAATAAAAATAAATAAATAAATAGAATTAAACATAAGTGTACAAACGAGAAAATAACATTTATTAATAATTTTCCAACACATTACCCATTAATTGGAATTGGAAACGTGAAAAAGCGTATGTGATTGAGCTCCAACTTGTTCATTGCCTTTGGCTATTTGTCACAACTCACAAGTCAAGAAAACGTAGTTTGATATCTAACACGCCAACATAGCTATTCTTTTATGTTTGAGTTGAGATGGACTTGGAGCCGACTTGGCGACTAAACCAGGAATAATGGCATAAGCTGGGAAAGAAGGATACCAAAACATTAAATATTAACTTGTTGATTTTGTACGGCAATGGATTCGCAACGGCAATGGATTCGCAATAACGTCAAATCCGATACTTTGTTAACTCTACCACCACATGGTAAAAGCATATGTCGACGTAGGAACTGGTCTTCGCCCGCTTTAGCATAGTGGAGTCGACGGCACTCTTTTGACCTCAGTTGGAAGAATAACCTGTAGGCAGTAACCCAAGGGGACATTCGGGACTCCCTGATGAGCTGCCGGTTGGTTAAAATCATTGAATCCGGCTTGCATGCAGGACCAACCAAACCCTCAGGAGGAATGAGGACCAGCCTTTTGTCTACCGTCTAGGACTAGGAGAGTAAAAGTAGCTTAGAACGCGTGACTATATGTACAGATACAGTTACGGCCAACCAGGCTGCAGACGGATGAACTCCCCAACTACTTCTTCACCTACTGATATATACACACATTACTTTTACTAAACATGCATGCCTAGCTCATTTCAGAGTGATACTTCAACATCTTCAAAGCCTCAAATTTGCTGATAACAGATATTACGACTCTCAAATTCCATCTGCCGTCGGAAAGCTTGCAAATTTGAGGTATCTAAACCTATCCCGTAATGGTTTTTGGGGACAAATACCAATTGAGATTTCGCACTTGATAACGTTGACGTTTCTTGATCTTACTGAAAATTACTTAGAACTTAAGAACCCCAATTTAAGCATGCTGGCTCAAAATCTCACCGAGCTTTAAGAGTTATATTTGCAGAAAAGGGTGGTGACTGGTGCAAAGTGATTTCATCTTCACTTCCGCATCTGAGAGCGTTGAGCTTGTACAGCACTTCTCTTTCAGGCCCCATTGATCGGTCCCTTGCCAAGCTTACTTCTCTATCCGTGATTCGATTGGATTATACTCACCTCTATATTCCCCAGTTCCAGCCTTCTTTGCCAATTTTTCAAACTTGACTTCCTTGACTCTCAGTGTATGTAGGTTGTGTGGAACATTTCCCCCCGAGATCTTCCGGATATCTACATTGCAGACTGTTAACTTGTTGGTAAATCAAATGCTTCAAGGTTCCTTACCTGAATTTCCAAAAAAGGGTTCTCTTCGAATTCTGGACCTGAGCATCACAAACTTTTCAGGGGTACT
Organism: Cydonia oblonga; assembly: GCA_015708375.1. Classification (NCBI taxonomy): domain Eukaryota; kingdom Viridiplantae; phylum Streptophyta; class Magnoliopsida; order Rosales; family Rosaceae; genus Cydonia; species Cydonia oblonga. Next base: position 7,273 of record JADOBS010303549.1, on the reverse strand, counting down.
GCCCGACTCCTGTCCGAAATAGATATTCCAATGTGCCACTACCAATTGGGAAGCTAGAGATCAAGTAAGTGGCATTTATGAGGATTACTAAGCTGACATGCCGGAGTTGGATTATGACGATCGGATATCTCTATGAATGGAAAAGTGGTGGTTCGGATCGGGAGTAATCTCCAGTGATAAGGCAAAAATCGGGGGAAAGGACAAGGAAGGAGCGATGCCCACATTAAATAATTCAAGAAAACCGCTCCCCTACTCCTATCTCTAAGGGCCCGTAACGAGCCTTTACTAAAAATCGAAAAGGTTCACAGTGAGTTCAGTCTATAGTGGACTATTTGCTCCTTTGGGGTCTTCCGTACTCAAGGGAGAATTATTGAACGCACTAAAATCTAGTAGATGGGTACAATATTCATGAAAATTCAGGTTAGAAATGATTCATGTTACGGAACCAAGACAATCGAATATAAACAAGGTAATTTGTTTGAAAACATCAAGTAATGGGAGATTTATTTGGACTTTCTTATATTTTGATTATGTTCGCTATCTGTGCCTGATTGGACAGCAATGGAGTTTCCAAAGTTGAAGGCAAACCTCACATACTTGTACGATTTACAAAGAACAAGTTCAGTGGTTCCATACTTCCATTAGTTCCACTCACTGGGAAAACCTTGTCAATTTGGCGTTTGTTGACTTGAGTCCCAATCTACTCGATGGAGGCATTGCGTTGTCTATGTTTTCTCTTCCATTGCTGCAAGCATTAGACCTTTCAAACAACGAATTCTCTCATCAACTCCATGAATTTTCTAATGTCTCTTCTTTGGTGGATACGCAAGTCAATGACAGAGTTTCGCCATAAGCTGCATTGATCGATTCCTCTTGACCTGAAAAGTGTCAAAAGATCAGTAGCACCTCAGCACCATAATTAAATATCCACTACAGTCATCCATTAGTACATTTGAATTCGATTCAATGAACCCTCTTCTAAACTAAAGCTGTAGACTTGGTCTTCTAACTTAAATTAATTGATGGTGTAGTTTAAACTTACTCTGAATCTCTGATGATGTTTTTAGACTGACTAGTTGTCTTGTACTTGCTTCTTAGATGGGAAGTCAAGAAACCGTAAAACTAATTGATAATACGAGGAGTAATCAAACTCCTTATAAGCCCGTGAAAGGGTTTACTTAACTTTCGACGCAAGACATTTCTTCATATCCTCACACGAAGCCATTGAAGAAGGGAAAAATTCCTTGATTACAGTATCAGCAAGGTAAATGCAACTTCTGGGATTTGCTCAAACAGTCGTCATTGGCAACTAAAAGTTGCCTCGAAGAAGCTTCTTCTTTGTGATCCATGGAGATTGCAGCTTCCACTGGCCTGAAAGAGTCCTCAATCTCCTGCCCTTTGTTTCTTCAAGTCATTGTTTTGCACTGGTCTGAATTTTCACTTCACACTTTCTGTTGGTAGATAAAAGGTACCATTTTTAGCAGTATCTTGCCTTGAGAGGCATCTGGCTTTTACTGCTACCGCCTTCAAATCACGGCACGTGCATAATATTCCCCTACCATCCATATTTATTTGGGTACGCTTTCCAAAATCGCATCTTTCATCTTCCTCCTCTCGCAGATACAGGAATGGCGAACAAACCCAGCCGAGCTTTGGTTCTGTACGGAGATGGGTCGGCCCGGTCCGTCGACCCGTCACACACCCATCTCCACTCTCTCGCTTCCAAAGCTTCCTGTGGATTCCTGAGCCTCCCCATTTCTCCTCCCTCAGGTTTTCACTCACTCTGTGTCTCTGCAAATTCTAATCTTTGAACAATAGATACAGTAATTATCGTGACTAAGAAATAATTTTAATTGATTTCTTATCAAAACACTAATTAAATACGTAGATAATCATGGATTTTCAGCTTTGCTTTTGTGGGTTTAATCAAGTTTGTTAATTTTTCAAGTGCTTAAGTTTTCTTGGCATTTAGAACCCTATACATTTTTACCCAACTGGTAAAAATTAATTGCCAATACATTGCATTTCAATTTATTTATTTATTTATTTTTACTGATTTCGTTTCGATGTGCATTTTGGTATGCTTTTTTACTGCTTTATCAGCACTGGGATTTACTTGAGTTTAGACTGCAGAAAGCAGAAAGCGAGGATGAGAGAGTAGTTAGAGAGTTTGCAGTACTGCTGGATGCATATGCAGCCTACCTTGATACGGTATGATCGACATACTTGACATTCTTAAGGAGCTGTAATTATAAATGTTTTACAAAATGGTTGTCAAACGGATCCTAATTAGTTTTTTGTACTTGGTTTCTCAGAGTTCAGGAATCACTAAAGAAGAAAGAGAGAAGAAATCCTTGATTCCCATATCCGAAAGGTAAAACAACTTTCGGTTCGTGCTCAGTCAGTTATAATTAGCAATGTTCCAAAAAGTTTTTAACTTTTGATAATCCAATTTCAACTGGTTCATAAGTTGCGTTCTTGTAATGCTTCAGGTTCATGGGGATGAAAGCTGCTACATTTACAATCAATTCAAGTTTGAAATCTTTTGGTACCAAACTTGGTTTCAGCGTATTCCAAATTGACGGTTTTCTTAAAAACACAGTCCAGCAGGCGCTGAACAACCAGTTAATTTCGGGGCATATGAGTTACTTAAGCTGCTTGGATTTCAAGAAGGGAAGGAAGTGGAGTCGAGCCAGTATGATTTGGTCTTTGTTCATGTTGAGGCTGCTGAGGTGGAATATCTCAATGCTTTGGTTGGTGCTATATCGCAAATAGACCAGCCGGGATCTGAGGTCAGTTCCCGCTTGCACTTGTCTGTTGTGTTGAACTATGGGAAGGTCTCAGAAAACGATGTTACCAGCTTGTCCGTCTCAATCAGAAAAGATGATGAAAACTCTGATCTTGCGAAGCTCATTCCTCGTCAAAGTTACACCATGAAGGGAGAGAATCCTCGGAAGGATGTTAGGTGAGTGAAAACTTAGTGGTTTCTTACGCCATTTGAAATAACTCATAACTCCTGCTATCTTTGTGTGAACAGGGACCATTGCCCAATGTTAATTGCTCAGTGGCAATATGCCGTAACCCGCAAGGATATGGCAGAGACCTTTTCCTTTAAAGATTTCAAAGAGGTACGCTGGGGATTATCAGATACTGGTTTTACAAGATGGCACATGCTGGATTTCTTAACAGATTTACGGCTAACAAAACTTCCTGAGTTGATCTCTGTTGTACAAGATGGCATCATCTGGTTATAAATCTCACGTCGAGTTCAAAGATTACATTCACTAGAATGGCTTAGTGCATTTTTACAAATGAACTCTGAAACTTGTTCTTTTCCATGCAGAATGGTGGAAATCTTGTAATACCGGCAGACAGGTTTCTGCACGAAGCGGCCTTTAAGCTTTGGAAGGCCCCCAAGTATGGAGCATGAGTTGAAGTGCTGAGAAGGCTATAGATACCCGACGGTGCATAATTTTCCTCCGCATAAGCAAGGAAGGTAACCGGAGGGGCAAAGCTCCCGTTGCTCATCTCAAACGTTGTCCTAGTGCTTTTCAAAGCAATTCTCAACTTTGGCCTTGCCTTACCGGACTCTACATGTAATAAGATTAGTCTGTATGTGACTAAAACCTTGCTAATGTTTTGATCACCCCACAGCCGGGGCAACAACTAATGATCGCTGTTATCAACTTGATAGAAATTTTGTTCGCTTTAATGGTAAGTATGAAAATGAGAGAATTTTATTGATTCGAAGCAGCCATTGCACAATTTGATTAAATCTGAGTTTATACATCCGTGAAGTTCATCATCTGGCAAATAGACCAGTTATGAACGTTCACTCAGTTTGAGCTATGGATGTAACATGGGTTTCCTTGACTCGTTCGGAATCATAAATTGAGCATGTTACAGACTGCACAAAGTCGATAAGCTTTCTAAATCATTCATCTACAATTGAATAAATTGACTCAGTTTGACATCAGAAGCGTTATTCACAAAAAAAACATACAACAAAATTGCATCAGGAACTGGAGCCATGCAGAGGAACATTACCACATAACATCCTGCTCACTCCCTCAAACTTTTCGACATTGTGACGGAACTAGCACTCTAACAAGGGCTTGAAACAATAACTGCCCAGTATAAACCACACCAGAAGGAGGAGGGAGAAGGAGAAAAGCGCAACAACGAATGGCCATCCAACCATGGCAACACCAAGAGCGAGCACCAATACAAAAGGGAGAAACGACCTCAAGACGGATGTGGCGTCAACCCAATGCCCCTTGAGCAGCACTAAGCCTGCCACATTGATCATGTTCCAACTCATTGATCCGCCATAGCAGAGCCGATTGAGACAGTTGGCCACAAATGAATGGCAGTTGCAAGTGAAGAGGTTGTAGCTTTTGTGTTCAAAGTACCGCGAACTTGACCGCAAGGCATCATCCCACGTTATTGCTGTCCCAAACGCTGAATGCTTGTACCCATGCTTGCAAGCGTGGCCACCCAGATTTGGGGCAAAACAACACTGCACGTAACAACCAAAAGGATGATAAGGAATCAAGACGCCTATGTCTAACTGCTTGTTCATCTAGCTTGGAAAGGGGCATAAAAATTTGATCAAAACAAATTTTAAATAAAACTCAACTTCTTAAAGGGACAATTTAAGAACAATGACACAACTCATTACCTGTTTTCTATCAATTTGGAGATATCTGGCTACGGGACCAAATGCAAAATCATCAACATTCACAAAATTGGAACCAGAAAAATCTAAAACATCTCCATCCTCCCTGCAAATGCCAACATGTCCAATGAATGGTGCCAACCAAGAGACTACCGGGAGCGGAGTCCAAACTATACAGCAGGGAAACTTTGCCTTCTTCGGATCAATTTCATTGAGTGGCCACAGCTCATGCTGAATATTCTGCGTAGAGGTCATACGCTCGATGTCATAAGCTTCTCTTAGCTCCATCATAGGAAATCTGAAGTACTGGCATACACTTTGTTCAATCTTTATCTAAGCATCCCAAATGTCAAAGTTCAAACTACACCTTCAGAACACTGATTGCGTCTCCGAATACAATTACCATGTCAGTTCAATCTGCCAGTAAACTGCAACAAAGGCGCCTTTAGAAGAAGAACAGAAAGAATATCCAATCTAGGATACACAAACTAAAAACTGGAAAGTACCATGTACAACAGATTCAAAGAGGATGCGGAAATATTAAGAATCTAAATATGCTTACATTGTTAGCTTCAGAGGTTTGATCATCTTTTTTCTTCTCGACAATAATACGATGTTTAATTCCAAACTAGTCTAATTTACGAGGAGAGGTGAATTCTAATTTGGGTGCGGGTGCCGGGCGTCAACTGGCCTAACTCACGTCTGACAACCGTTTTGATCTTCTGCTTCCTGGAAATTATATTGCAGCCCAAAAAGCACTTAAATTTAGCTCAAAAATGAAAGCATCAGCTTCCAAGATTAGAATGCACCTTTAAGCTGGGAAAAAAAAAAAAGCAATCCAGTCGTGCTTAATAGCAGGAAATGGGTGGCTTAAAAATTCAATCTTTTTAGACTTCCCCAAGATTATAATTGCAAACAGACAAATACCCAAATGGGTTTCCCATCAATTTATTGAAATATTGAAAGAAAACAAGATCCAAACCACACAAGATGCATCTGGGTCGACAAAGATTGGAGCTTTAAGCAAAGAATTTTATGCCAACTGACCTGCCGAGGATTTCAATAGCTGTGAAGAAACTGAAGTCGGTGCCGGAAAAAGTTGAAGTTCTGAGAGGAAAGCATAAGATGAATAATGGACGAAATTTTTAATTAATTAAAGTTTTAATTTTTGCTTTATTGACGTTGTTTTTCTTGTTTTGGAAACCAATGAAGAAGGGCAGGTGCCCGAATCTCTGAAACTCGAGAAATTTTTAATTGTAACGAGAACATAAATAGTAGATTATTTTAATTGAAAAATCTCTCCTGAAACTCCATGATTCATGCCCCTCGGTGGGCCCCATTCAGCATGCTCATTTAATAAATAATCTTTTTTCTTCTCCCTTTCCGTTCCTTGGTAGAGACGGTTGAGGCTGGTTTGTTGTAAGAGAAAGTTTGCAACCGACTTCCTCATCAATCTTAACCGCCGAAGGTAGTTATACGGGATGTTGTGACTTGTGATGCGAAACACAGTGTGAATGCTACATGTACGAATACATGAAAAAATAGACTAACATGCTATTGAAGTGAGCTTTGGTGATAAAGTTTTAGTTGAAAAAGTTTTAGAAAGACGAATTAGTAAATAGGGATGATAACTTTTCACTTATATCGTTATTTCTTACAAGTGTAAGATTTTTCTATTTAAGGGAACCTTTGTAATGTAAACATCATCCATCTTTCAACCTACCTATCTCAATTAATAATTTGTGCCAATTTTATCTTTTCCCTTACATCAAAAGTAAAATGTTAATACTTTTAACTATTTATAACGTATTGAAGTTTATAAAGTTACTTATTACACCAACTTTTACATCTAAAGTTAAGAAATTATGACAATGTATGGCACTTCACATTTCCATGATGCAGCAATTCAAACACCACCACCACTGCCACCATCATCATCCGTGCGGTATTGACTAGTGAGATTTGAGAGCATTGAGGCAAGCATGGTTTGTAAGCATCGACATTGAGGTAGGCACCGACAATAGAGACTAGACCACATGGGCGTCTGAGGTCAATGAGATGGTCATGGACTAATCGGACTGCTTTTGTTGAAAATATTGCGCTGCTTACGTGTAAGAAGTCTTTCATTTTAGCAAACCAATCAGGATTTGAAATGTACATAAACTTCTCCGTGATTTTATGAGACATTTTTGTTTGTGTCAAAGATTTGCAATTTATATCATTACTGTGTACATATATCAAGGGGTTTATATTATACATGCTTGCATAGACAGTACAGTACTTGTGTACAGAAATAGCACTATCTATCTCAGCAACAAATCGACATCAAAATGGAGCGTGAACTCATAAATAAGCAAGTAGATGCACAATCGTGTATAAGCAAGAAATTCTTTCTTCTTTCTTCTTACTCCTCCAAATGTATTTCCTTTTCTTTTTTTTTTTTTCCTATTCACAATAGCATATGCAGAGATCATATGTTTACAATTTCTCAAATGAGATCTCCACCCTAACACAATTAAGACTCATTAGTCTTTTTCTTCCCCTTTTTTTCCTTTCTTTTTTTTTTTTTTTTCCTACAATTTTTTATTACATGCA
>JADOBS010303548.1:0-20208 GCA_015708375.1 Cydonia oblonga | reverse complement strand
GATTCATTAAACCCTTCTCACACTCTTCCTCTCTCTCTCTCTCTCTCTCTCTCTCTCTCTCTAAAACCAAATCTTGCAGCTACAAAACAAACGCTCACCTCCCCCCACACCCTCAAAACCCCTCACTACACTCCACTCTTTCCCAGACCCCTCCAAAATTCCCTCTTGGGTTTTCTTCCCAACTACTTTCTCTGTTTTTTTTTTTTGACTTCTCTCTCTGAACACCCATGGACATCATGAACTTCTCCACCCACTTTGATCACGACACCCATCTGCCTCCCGGCTTCCGCTTCCACCCCACCGACGAGGAGCTCGTTACTTACTACCTCCTGAGGAAGGTCCTCGACGGCAGCTTCACCGGCCGCGCCATTGCTGAAGTCGACCTCAACAAGTGCGAGCCTTGGGAGCTCCCTGGTAATTAATCAACTAATCAACTCCACCTCATTTTAATTATATCCCAATATTTATTACACATAGCTTAAAATAATTTACTTTTCAATGTTGGGTTTCGATTAATCACAACATTTTTTTCTTTCTAAATAACTTGAAATAATTAATTTCCAAATGTTAGATTTTGATTATAATTAGTTTTTAACTGTTGGGTGTTGATTAATTTTGCAGACAAGGCAAAGATGGGCGAGAAGGAGTGGTACTTTTTCAGCCTGCGCGATCGGAAATACCCGACTGGGCTCCGAACCAACAGGGCCACGGAAGCTGGCTACTGGAAAGCAACCGGGAAGGACAGGGAGATTTACAGCTCTAAGACCTGTGCGCTTGTCGGGATGAAGAAGACGTTGGTTTTTTACCGCGGCAGAGCCCCCAAGGGTGAAAAGTCCAATTGGATCATGCATGAGTACCGGCTCGAAGGCAAATTTGCCTACCACTATCTCTCCGGGAGCTCCAAGGTCCTCTCTCCCACTCTCTAGAAAGTTAAATGGAAACTTTAACGACCATGCATTTTTCAGCAACATTTTAACATGTAATAAAGTTTTATTTTAAGAAGTCTCATATCATTTATAGCGAGGGTTAGGTAAATTAGTTGGTACTGTGGGGGTTGCTAGCTGGGGTTAGGTAAGTATAACCTTCTATGTAGGTTGTACTGATGAATCAGTTCTCAATTAATGGCATTTACTGGTAGAGGATATCTCTGTTTGTACTCCCTATGTTCTCCTCCAAGCTATCTTGTTTCATAACATCAAACACCTGAAACTTGAAAATTTTGAACATAAATAACAATTCTGAAGCAAGATCTCAGTTAGTTGAAACATTCATATATGCATGTGAAAGCCCGAGTTCAACTTCCTCTCTCAAATATTACCACATTTCCATGAAAGGTTTTTTCCCCACATGAATTGTCCTATATTTTTCTAAGGGAATTGGTATGAGCACTCTAAAAATCTTATTCTAAACTCTTCATAAGTGTATTTTTTTTTATAAATATAAAAACTTTAGAACGCAAAATGAGATTTTTAAAGTACTAATAACAATTCGTTTTTCTAATCTACATATAGTTTATTGAAATAGGTCACATTGTTATTCTGCTATTAATTTCTATAAGGTCTGCTCGTTTGCTGCAATTTAGTTTCTTTTTTTTTTGGTTAGGCATTAATTGCATTAGGGTTTAAATCATGCATATAGGAACGTCACCACCTACCCTTGCTAATTTTTCACAAAAAGCTGACTCTTCTTTTCACCAATGTCGTCCATGGCATTGATTCACACACGTGCAGGACGAGTGGGTCATTTCACGGGTTTTTCAGAAGAGCGGGTCGGCTGCCAACGGACCGGGATCCAAGAAGACCCAGATCGGCAACGGCTCCACCAGCAGCATCTCCCTCTACCCAGAACCCAGCTCTCCCTCCTCCGTCTCCCTCCCGCCCCTCCTCGATTCCTCCCCTTACAAACCCGTCTCCACCGCTGGCGACGGCTGCTCTTACGACAGTCCAATCTCAAGGGAGCACGTGTCCTGTTTCTCCACCAATCCCAACAACGGCTTCAACCTCTCAGCCTCGTGCTTCGACTTGGCTCACCCTCCGCCGCCCCAGCCGCAGAGCTTCGGCGGCGTCTCGGCCTTCCCGAGCCTCCGGTCTCTGCAGGAGAATCTCCAGCTGCCCTTCTTCTTCTCCCCAGTGCCATCTCATCCCCCTGTCCAAGTCGGCGGCTCTTTTGCTGGCAGAGGATCCTCCGTCGATTTCACCGGGAACTGGCCTCCGGCACCTGAGGAAGCCAGGGCTCTTGGGCCCACGGAGCTGGATTGCATGTGGAATTACTACAAGACTGAGTGCCTTTGAAAACCCTAGAGGTCCCACATGTGCGGGGGCGTGTAAGACTTCGTCTAAAACGATCGAAGCAGTGCAATTAGCAGTAGTAGGGGTAGTTTCGGTATTTCAGATTACTTTATCAGTAGCAAACTAAGTAATTAGTTTAATGGTAAATTTAGTAAGTGCTTATTTACTGTGATATGTCTGTGGTAATTGATTGGAACAGTGGCAGGTGAATCTGATTCACTTGCGTCTTGCATTATTTGATTATATGCTTAATTAAATATTAAGATATTCTGATGCGGTTTGCAGTAAGTAACTTTTTCTGAAGAAAATCTGGGTCTGCTTTAAATGGTAATTGCACGTATGCTTGCTTTCTTTGTGGTGGTTTAAGAAAGTTTTGGACCACGGTTTTAGATTTTGCTTTTCTCGGTTGTGATGATGTTTGATTTGTCATTGGGATGTTATTAAGTTGTTCTGGTGGGACTGGGATTTGCCTTCCCTCATTGATTTCTGCATGGGATTTGTCAATTATTATCTTGCAGATACGGTATAAAAGAAACATGAAAGGGACTTGCGACCTTTAATTTCTTCGTAGTTGTCTTCATTTTCTTAGTTGGAAAAAGAAATTAACACCACACACACACACACACACACACACACACACACACACACACTAGCTATCAGTGGTTACCTTGTTTATCTTGACACTAATTTCATTGGTTACTTTGTTTATCTTGGCACTAATCTCATTTCTTAGTGTTTCAAATAGTAACTTAACAGTTTTCATGATCTAGTGTTGAGTCTGAGCATCGCTCTCTTACCCATGCTATTTTCTTCTTGGTGAGCTTTGTGTACGCCTCTATTCTCTTGTGCTTCTGCATTGTGACAACCTTAGTATCACCTATCTTGCTGTTAATCAGATTCATTAAGCTCATACTCGGTATATTAAACTCAATTATCACTTCGTTCATGATGAGGTGGCTCTTGGCAAGTCATAAGTTGTGCTACATCTCTTATGTTTATCATTTCCTCACCAAAGCTTTCCATCAGCCTCGTCATGCTTCCCTTTGCTCCAAACTCCTCCGATTAAGCTTGTTTAGTTTCCGGAGGGTGTTAGATTTAAAGAAATTAATTTTGAATTATCTCCGTAATTATCGGTTGTAAAATTGAAATGCAATTTTCAATTGTATAAAGACTATAGATTCTTACCACAAATGGACTCAAGGCACCCATATATAGTGTTATATTATACTTCACACAACGTTACTAGAAGGACTGATATTTTCTACTTTGAGATTGTGGTCCAATTTAATGAGTTCAAGCACTCCCTTACAAAGATCAACAAATATAGGACGTGACACTTAACCCTTCTAATTACAATAGGACTGTGTTAGGTTAAATATGAGGAAAGGCAGTTAGCTTCCCTCATCGTCTAATGGCGCCTTCTATGAAAGTTGAAACTGGGCAAACTACATTGTGCGAATGAATAATGACATGATTTTTCCTTTAGGTTTTTTGTTTAAAATATGATTAGGCTAATCGCTAGTTTTAACATACCAAATCTGTGTTTGTGATCTGTAATAATCGGTTTATTTTTTGGGTGGATTATTGTTGTTGTTGAGACCTGCCACAGACGTGTATCATCCAAATCAATTAATGGTGAGTTGAATTTGGTAGACAGAGATGGTTACCTTTCACATGTCGCACAGAGACTCTAGGGTAGCATAGAGACCCTTGAGGCTTGAGGACACTGCCCTCCCAGTGGGTACTCCCGGCCCCTAGACATATAGTCCTGTGGAAGGGACACATTTAGTACTCTCTCCATTACATTACATTGTATTCTTTCTTTGTCAGCTTAGCTTATTAGCTTAGGGGAGGGACCATTCATGTATCTCACCCCATAGCTTGCTAGCAAACACATAATGCAACCTGGTCCTTGCATTTACTTTTCCTCTCTGTTTGGACGGCTGCATTACTCTACTCATAATTTTCATTTCTTTGGATGAAACCAATAGTGGGACAGGAGGAAATTAAAGAGAGTCTCGGATATCTAAAAACGGATGTTCTTATAGCTTCTTCAGTTCTTAGGTAGGAGTTACCTCCACCTGTACCACTCTTTGTCACTGCCTATGCTCGAATGAGAGGAAAAAGGGCGTGAGTAAACCGCCAGGCCAAGCTTACTATAATTAAAAAAAGTTGAGAAAATTAGAATTAGATGCCTCATTTTAGACTTTTGTAGACTAAACATTTATGCTTTTTGAGTTTTTTATTAAGCTTTTGAAACATTTGATTAAGATACTCAGGCTTCAACTACTTCAGATTAATTGAAATTAATTTACATTTAAATATTTGCTATATATTTTAAATAATTTCAACTATATTTAAATCTAAAAATTTAAACTTTTCAAATCTAAATGTACATCCACGCCAAATGGAAACGTACCAATATGAAATGAAAACGTACCAACCCCGAATTAAAACGTACCCAATTATAAACTATATTAAAATGAATATTCATCTTTTTGGAATGTTTAAAAATATGTTTGATTCATACACAATGCTCTAGATAGTCTTGGTTTTTGGTAGATAAGTCTCTGGAACAACTTTTAGTTGATCGGAGATAAATCCTTATAATTGTAGATAATGCTAAATAATAACGATAAATCATATAATTTTGAATTAACAAAAAGGCTATTGTCCATTGATTAATGACTCTTTTTATAAAAAATAATAATAATTAATTAAAGTAATTTAAACTTTTACATTGTTAACGACTATTTCTATAAAAAAGAAAAATTAATTAAAGTAATTCCTCATTATTAGGACAAAAAGTAATAAAACTTATGTTTTGAAAACAAACTTACCAAAAATTCAAATGTACCAAGAAGCCAAATGGACCAAAAATTCAAATGTACCAAGTAATTAAATGTATCATTATAATCAAATGTACCGATATAACCAAACGTACCTAACAACAAGTTTTGTTACATTCTATTTAATTTACTAAAATAAATATTTAATAATAAATAAATAAAATAAATCTTAAATCATCATAATAAGATATGCATAAAAATAGAAGGAAAAAAGGGAATATTAACGTGAATAGACTTCTAATGAAATAAAATTAAAGTACCGAAATTGAAGAAAAATGTTTAATCAAATTTGCAAAAGAAATAGATGTTTAGTTTATGACATTTAAAAACGAGGCGTCTATATCAAAAAAACGTCCCTATTCATTTTAATATAGTTTATAATTGGGTACGTTTTAATTCGGGGTTGGTACATTTTCATTTCATATTGGTACGTTTCCATTTGGCGTGGATGTACATTTAGATTCGAAAAGTTTAAATTTTTAGATTTAAATATAGTTGAAATTATTTAAAATATATAGCAAATATTTAAATGTAAATTAATTTCAATTAATCTGAAGTAGTTGAAGCCTGAGTATCTTAATCAAAAACTCAAAAAGCATAAATGTTTAGTCTACAAAAATCTAAAATGAGGCATCTAATTCTAATTTACTCAAATGAATATTCATCTTTTTGGAATGGGGGAGCTCTAGTTTTGCTCATCCTATTGGAGCAAAACTGTTCGTGCTCCAATAAGAGAAGAGGGGGTGTAAGTAAAACACTTAAGCACACTTGCTAAAAGAATGAGTAGTCTTAGGAGTTAACTCCCAATCCATTTAAGGTTTAGGTTATATCTTGAAGTGGGATAACTCTCATTTAGCTAATCCATTGGAGCGTAGAACCCTTGACATCCCCATTTCCCTATCCAAATGTACAAAGGGAAACCCTAAAACCAGCCTTAACGCCGGGAAACCCTAAAACCAGCTTTAACGCCGGGAATTCAGCTTTGCGGAGACTTTTTTACCCCCTTGAGCTAAAAATTCCGTCTCATTTTTATCCCAAGTAATATGAAAAAATAAACAAATGAACAAAAGTTATTAAATGGGTATTCTGCTTATGCAAAAATATGGAGAATCTGTCGCCAGTTGGTGTTTAATTTTGGAACAATTACTGCCCGCAGGCCCTTTTCATTTTCCTGCAGAAACCCTAAAAGCTTGAAAAAATCCAAACAAAGATGCATGACAAAATACTGTGCAATCATGCACTACTCTACGTTGATCTCCCGCCACGTGGAAGGAACCCATTGGTGGAAGTCCATAATGATGGTGGATGATGAAATGTGGTCAGCAGTTTAAGGTACATTAAGGTTGATATTGGACGGGTATGATCTGTGTATAACGGGAAGGCAATGAGTAGTGTGACATTTTAGGGTATGTGTGTTCTGGAGGGCACGTACGCGGGACCATTTGGAGGACCATTGGAGGATTTGTTCATGGAAATAGCATGGCACGCGTTGTACCCTGTTTGGTTTTGGTTTTTAGACTTTCCTTTGCAGAGGGTGAAGGTATGAAGGTATATATGGGTTTGAAGCCAAACAGAAAGAAACCAAACAAGAAAGAGCCAAACACTAAAAGCTAGGGTTTGGAATTTATGGAAGGAGAAGTGAATTATGAGTCTCTGTGTTATTTTGGTTGTTATATATATCAAGGCCTTTTTTCTTATGCGTATGATTGCATCTCTGGTATTTCTTCGCTTATTATTCGTATCTTCTTACACATGTAACATATACATGGATATGTTTATTTTTTTTATTTGAAAGGGGGACAACTGGTGGCAAGTCACGGTTATCCACATATTTCGGGGGCCAGGAAGACTTACAGAGGCATTTTAGCCTCCCCATGACCACAAGTCTGGCTTCCACACCAGCAGCGGGTTTCGAACCCGAGACCTCCAGTTTTTAGTTTGAATAATTTGTCATTTATCACTGGACCACCAGCTTGTGGTTATACATGGATATGTTTATAACAATGATTTGATTGAACAACTTGACATTGGGATTGTCTTGATCTTTACAGAGTTGGGCGAAAATCATGTGAAAGATCATGCCGCCAAACCAAATCAATATGAATCGCGCACAATCATGAAAAATCAGTTGTTTCTTGTTAGATATAGTGATATCAACCATTTTATCTCCAAGAATACAGTTGTAATTTATTTTCCTCAAAATCTCCATATCAATTATCAAATAGTTCCTTTTTATTTGATACATGTAAAAGAATACAAAATGTTTGTTTATTTACTTATGATGTCAAAATGATTGAATCTACCGACAAACCAACTAAAATGGACTGGTTTGGTTTGTTTATGTAGATTGGGTTATATTTTAATTTTTGTGATACAACGATATAGTCTATATCAACGGGTGGAGTATTTGGACTATACCACACAATCGGACATCATAATAATTTGTACTAAATTCATATTCAATGATAATCGAACCTGAAACATAAAAGATATATACTATAAGATTATAATCTCGTTATAGTGGCGGGCTAAAGGCCCAATGCAAACAAAAAGTATGGTAGAAGAACTGCCATTCCCCCCAACTCCATATGGGCCTAGACAACCAAAACGTCCTTCATTAGTCGCAAAAGCGAGCGCCACAACTCAATCAATATTTAAAAAAGAAATGAAAAATGAACCAACCTTATCAAATTTATAGACCGCATTGAGAGGACGTTAGTTGTTAATAAAAATCGTCAATTTGTTCGATAATTATGAAAAATAAACATTTATAAATCGACTGTTTTTAGAAGCATAACCATTAAATAACAAATAAAAAGTGAGCGAATTTTTAGAATTCTCCACTTGAGTTTGAATTCTCACAAATATATTTCTTGAAATCATCAACTTTGATTTGGCTTATCATTTGATCTGACGACCAAAAGTACACCGTCTGGCCCTTAACGTGTAGTGAAATATCTCTATTGGTGTCAGTGTGGCCCTTTTCACAGTGATGAAAAGGTGTTGAACTCTTTCATGACAACATGAGTTCAAATCCTTGCTGGTAGTTAATCTAACAAAATATATCGTTAGACTAAAAATAAAATATCTCTATTGGTGGGCCATCAGGCTATGAATTTGGCCCAGTCCACAATCTCAGTCTGAACCGACATGTGTTAATTTCGTAGTCCCCTCTACTCAACACGTGTTATAGTCCATTGCTGGTTTGCCAACTCATACACGCACTCTCGCTCTCTCTCTCTGAGAAACATAGAAGCGTTTCAGTGCGACTGCTTGTGCTGTAAGCTATGGAGGAGTACTCGGTAGACGACCCAACTCAGCTACTCGAAGCTGCTTCCGATTTCGCAAACTACCCCGGTAAGCACTTTACCATTTTCCGCTCGCTTTCCTTCCAGTTTTTCTGTACCAATTTTTTAACAAATATCACTGTTTTTTTCCTTTTGCAGGTTTTCAAAACGACGATTCAACTAAGGAATTCCTCAATCGCTTCCCACTTCCCGTCATTCTCAAGTAAACCCTTTTTCTGCTTCTACCCATAAATTTTTTTTCCAAGTTTTTGTGCTCGACTTCAATATCCTCTCAATTTTTGGTTGTGGGTTTGTGTGCATGTCAACTGTTTGATGAAAGTCGCCAAATTTTTCATGAAACTTAAACTTGGTCTCTATTGAATTTGTTTTGTTTCTCGTCTGCAGTGCTTTGCAAACGAAAGCCGATGTGCCGGGTCTGGAAAGCACACTGGTTGCTGTTTTGGAAAGGGTGTTCAAGACAAAATATGGCGCTTCTCTCATCCCCCAGTTCATGGTATGCCTCATTTGTTGTGCTAACTGATTGCATGTTGTTGATGAATTTATTCGTGTTATTGTGGAAAAAGAAAGCGGGGTTGTCCCGAATTTGGCTAGGATACAGCTAATCCTTCTTTGATGACACTTGAAAGCTTTCGTGTTATGATGTATCGGAATGCCGTAAGGGATGCTCTGTCGATGAACATGTCGCTCTGGTTCAATCAAATAAAAGAAATTAAGCATAGTATAAACCCAATTAATCTTCACAAATAAAGCCGCTTTTGTATGTATTCTGTGTTTATCTAGATTCTTAAACTTCTCTCTTTGCTCTTCTCCAGCCATTTCTACAAGTTGGTATGACGGCAGAGTCTCAGGAAGTCAAATCTTTAGCTTGTACAACGGTATATATAAAAACTTCTTATTCTTCTTTGCTTTATTTTGAGATTGCTGAATGTTGTTGTTCCTACTTCCTAAATAGATACTTTTTATCTGTTTGTTATGGATAATTGTATATTTGATTTTGATTTTTTTTTTTTGGGGGAGTTGAAAGTTGAAACTTATGTAAGTAATGGGCAACTTTATTGGCTAGTGTAACCTGGTTTCATGAAAACAATCTTCAGGTTTCTTGCCTTCTCGAGAATTTGAATGAAGGTTGTGTTTCTGCAACACGCCTTATACTTGACCACAATATATATCCTCTTTTGCTTGATTGCCTCATTCATGGGTAAGGTTCAAATTTTAAGTTGAAGATCAATACTTGGATCTTTTATTATTTTTTAGTCTTGTTTTTTTAGGGTAAATTATTTCTCGTTTTCATTTTTGCCCATATCTTTGATGTTCATGATAATGTTTTTCTTCTGGTGTCTAGCAATGAAAAAGTTGCAACTCTAGCAATGGATGCAATAGAGAAGATAGCTGGTTCTCCCAAGGGCATAGTATGGACATCACATTTACTGCTATATTCTGACTTTAAATGTGATCTCCTTAAATGTTGTTTTAATGAATACCTGCACTGTGATAACTTATGAAAATCCCTTGCTGTCAATATGTAGGATATTGTTTTCCCAGCTAATACTAAAGAAGCTACACATCTTGGGGCTCTAGCCGCCCAATGCTCGGCAGTGGTAGGGTGACCGTTACTTTTGTGATTTATAAATGTATAGTTAAACTTTCCTGAAATTTGGTTGTTATTTTAGTGAAAGAACTGTAAAAGAAAACTAGTTATCAGAGATGCTGCTCTTTCGCGTTTTTCTGTTACACAACATTGTAGTGATACTTGACTAATTTGTGCTGTTGACATGTGCATCAGAGGCATGTATTAAAGTGGTTGTAAGAAGTTGAGGATAGTTTAATCCATTAATATAGACGTACTAATTTTAGACAGTCAAACGAAATGTTTTGTATGCATTTACAGTCTCTGTAAAAACTTCCATGTATATTGATATTAGTCATATATGCTACTGTGCTTGATTTTAGATTATTTTCTGATTTTCTCTGCTTAAGTTTTTTAAAGAAAAATCATATGAATGTTTTGCAGGGACGGGTCCGGGTTCTGGCTTTGATAGTGAAGCTAGTCTCTGTGTCCGCCGATGTAGCATCAGTAGTTCAAAAGTCAAATCTACTTGGACTTTTTGAGGCAGAAATCAACAACACAACTGATACCCTTTCAACCTTGAGCATTTTGGAACTTTTGTATGAGGTTGGCCATTGGTCATCTACACTGTTCTCTCTCTCTCTCTCTCTCACACACACACACAAAATCTGCAAAACGATCTATTTTGGAATCTCCAACTCTCCATATTAGCACCTTTGGTGCTCCATTTTTGTGCCATATACTGATTATGATTTTCTGCATGCTCTGTGTTGAAACTTAGAAATCAGATATGCAGAACGTATACATAAATTATATAAAGATGAAAAAAGCAGGTCCACTACTTTGTTCTAGGACCAATGTTTAGTAGACAATGCTTAAGAGAACTGTGGCCCTTAAATTTGTATGTTTTATCTCCAAGTGAATGGCATGTATCTTAGGTTCTCTCATTTTTTCTTTTACAATCCAATCGATAGAGAATTCCAAATTTCTGGTATTATTTTCTTTTGATAGTCTATTTCCTTGCTTAAAAACCGTATATTGAGATGTTCTTGTTGTATGTGCTCAAATGATAAAGTTGTCAGAGATCGAGCATGGTAGAGAGTTTTTGTCTGCAAGCACCCTTCTGCAACTGCTTAGTTCTATAATCAGGTGCTTAAACAACATTTTTGTTATCTGTTTCGTTTTGAGTACTCTATATAGCCTAAAGTCTTAGAGACAGAAGTGACACAACATAATATCATTGTATAACTTTTGTAGCAACAAATCAATGGAGTCTATTTTAAGAACAAGGGCAATGATGATTAGTGGAAGAATTCTGTCCAAGGAGAATTACATACTTGCTGATGAATTAAGTAAGTCTCACAGATTTGGAAATTTGTAATATGATGAATAATATCTACTCACATCATTCCAGAGTATCATAAAACCATGGTTTTTTCCTTTCATTCTGCATATAAAATGCCCTGTAGTCTAGTGCCTGCATATTTCTGGCTCATTTGGTAGCTTTTTTACCTGTATTACGAGGACCGATATCATTAATTTTATTGCTGCCCTGCTGTTAAGGTGCTTGCCATCCCATTCTCTGACCCAAAAAAGAAGAAGAAAAGAGTCTGCTTTAGTGGACACCCATTAGTTGTTTCTTAGTTTTAGTTTTTTGGCTTGCTTGTTTGCATTTATCCAATGGAATCAAGGCTAACCCCAAATCTCCAATTGCAATTGGCCCCCAATTTCCTATTAGGTTTGAAAGAGAGCGCTAAAATAATATCTTGGACCATGGTATGTCACTCAAAATCACTTAGTGATCCAGCATATAACATTAGGTGAATTTGCTATATACATACAGTTATACAAATATATTTCTTCTGTCGCATGCTATTTATTCTCTTTTGAAATGGGAACAATTTTAAATGATTTCAAAGGGTAGACTTTGAGATTTGTTACTTAAGAAAAAAAAAATGCTTTACCAAAGATCGTAAAACCTAAAAAGCTGTCACGAATTGCTTTTGATACTAATTTTGATTTTCCAGGTGTAAAAACTGTATTATCGGCCATAGACGGGATACTTAGTTCATCCGAAACTCAAGAAATAGATGAATGTGAATCTGCTCTTGAAGCACTGGGTCAAATAGGGTCATGTAAGTATGCCAGTACCTTCTCTAGGCTTGGGAAATGATTTTCATAACGTGAAACATATCTACCTATCATCATCAAGAAGTTAATATTTATACCTGGTTTTATGGGAATATGATCTAAGCATTTCAAGGAGCGCAGTTTCTATTGTCAAGTTCACCACCAGCTGCAAGACATGTTATCTATGCTGCCTTTGATAGGCACGGACGTGGTAAACAACTGGTTAGTGAGTCTAGTCTTTTCGCTTTATGGGTTCAAGTTCTCCAGCCCTCTTTTCTTGTACAAATTTTTTATGTTCCTTGTCATGTTTTAATTTGCCAATTTGATTGAATCTGAAAAGCTTCTCCTGTATCAAATAGTGTGTTTGTGTGTATCTTTAGTAAGTAGCTAAGCTAACCCTGAACTATAAGATCCAAGATTAAAATGCCGTCACAGTGAGGATTAGAACACTCATTAATCTTGTTTGTAGAAAGAGATATAGTGGTATAAGATAATCTACTTATTTTAGCTACTAACTAGTCTCTCTGTCTATTTGTAATAAAAGTACATGCAAGGAATACAGAAATAGGAGTAGAAAAACTAGGCATTGCAAGAACATCATGTTTTGCATGGTCATGGTATACACCTTTCAAAAGGTAAAGGAAGCTGATGACCATGACGAGTATGCTATAGTACAATTTCCTGCTTCTTTTTGGACTATTGATTATGCTATACGACACTCTCCTGCTTCTAAATCCGCTACCTGTTGCAGCCTACTAGATGCACCTTGCTTGCCAAATAACATGGATGGGGTTATGTGATAAATATGGTCTGACAATTTAACTTCCACAATGAACTTGTAAATGAATTTGTTTTAATAGCTCCTGAGCCATGAGTATTCTTCTCTCAGCAGTTGAAGATTGTTATCTGTAATTAAATGGGGATAGTTGAGCTTAGAGGTGTCATGGGAGTATTTTATATTAAAAAAAAAAAGACATGTTGGGGATTAATAATGCCATGGTCAAAAGTTAAACGATTTAAATAATCAATCAGCTTTGGATAATCTGAATGCTAGCCAGTGTCTTATGATATGTTTTCTAGAATCTCTGACAATTATTTGACCGGAGGAGGCTTCGAAGTCGGAAACTAATTGCCACATAACTTGTTGACTCTGTTCACTTGATGATATAGTATCCCCTAACGGGCCTTGTTCCCTTGTCCCTAGGAGCCATCATATTTCACACCTTTATTTAAACATGACTTTTGTGCTCCAGCCCATCTCAGTTTGCCATATCATGTAACAGGGAGAACAGATTATTACACGTACCTTTGGGAGAGAGATTAGAATGCCTGCTATAACGTACTTGAACACGGATGATCCTATGTGTTGACCACATCTAACAACCACCTTCATGGATCCTAAAACAACTTTATTCCTTGACTGCATCCATTGGAATATTGGTTTTGCCCAATAAAATGATGAATAGGTTGGATTGTAAACGTGGGATATAATAAGATGTTTCTGGTAATTGACTGACAACTGTTTTTGTGATCTGTCCAAATACTTGGTGATGATAAAAAAGATAGTGTGTGTTGTAGTTTACATTCAAATTCTCACTTCAATGGTTCTTTGATGAAAAATACAGGCTGCCTTACATGCCCTTGGAAACATCTCTGGAGAAACTCGGCCTGCGAACAGCATGATACTGACTAGTGATGCAGAAGAAAGCCTTCGACGCTTGATTTATGAAACAGCATCTAAGAGTTCAAAGCTGACACCATCTGTGAGCAGCTTTTTCCTTCTTAATTTTTGTCCCTAAATATTATTCCATACACCTCCAAATTGTTTTTTGCAAGTGGGTGCTGGTTGCCTGCCTGGATTTCATCCTTTCGCATGAATCCAACAATTTCTTTTAACATATCAATTGTTTTTCAGCGTCATTTAAGTCTTTAAAATGTGTGGAAGTTTTACTTAGTTGTTGATGCAATTGGCAGGGTCTTTTCCTATCAGTTCTTAAACAGGATTCAGAAATTCGTTTGGCGGTGAGACTTCTAATGATATCATGAATTGTGGATTTTTAGGTGTGACTGTTGAATACTTTTTTGAACATGTATATAATTGAAAGTTTGGAGTTTAAAGTAACATGCTCCATTTAGTTTGGTCGTACCCCTTAGATGTGTTAATATTTTTCCATCTGTAAGTATGATACTTAAATTGGCTGAATATTTTGTGTTTATTGTTTCGTTTGTTGCTGTAATTACCAAGTACTTTTGGGAAACATGCTGCTTTTTATATTGTGGATCACCTTTGGAAGTGTTTATCAGTAACCAAAGTGCTAGGCTTTGATTATGTCATAAAGAACAATGTGTAAAGTAAATTTAAAAATTGGAAGTTTGATGATATTCCTGTAGGCATATAGTAGAAATTAAGATGATATAAAAATAAAATAAAATTGTTAGTACATCTGATGCTTATATTTGTAATTTTCTATATTTTTGGTATTTATTGTGGTTATTAAATGTGGATAATTCAGGGATATCGAATGCTGTCTGGGTTGGTGGCTCGCCCATGGTGCCTGATGGAGATTTGCTCAAAGCAAGAGATAATAAATATAGTGACTGATCCAATTACTGAAACCACTAAACTAGGTCTGGTTCACTTTTTCTCTATACTCGCTCAATTTATTACATTGCAAGTTCATAAATACACAAGATTAACTACATGGAATTGGTTTGTACTTTTCTAACAATTTTTAACAGATATTCTTTCCAGCGGTACCTTAACCTACATAAAACATTCTGACTTTTCAGCGCTCAATTGTGTGCATTTTGAATGATAAAACCAATACTTATTATCTTGCATGGGCTAAATTATTATTTTGGATTGGTTCTCAAATGAATTTCTAAAAGTCCATTGACTAGAGAGTGAATTGACAAAAGGCGTTATATAGAATCATCGCATGATCTTTGTTACAACATCTCTCAGATTTTCTCCTGTTTTATGCTAAATTATTTACTTTTCCGTCTGAATTGAAGTTTGGTTGCATATTTCAGAATTTGGCAAACCCTTAATATGCTTTCTCTTTTGTTACTGAATTTCTTTTCGACTCAGGCCAAATGAATACTCTTGTTTCTTACTTTGGGTTCTGAAATTCAACTGGCTTTAATTATTTGAATCTTATCTATTTCATTCTATTTCACGTGAATGAAAATTACTGTTCAGGTATGGAAGCCAGATATGATTGCTGCAAGGCAATCCACACCGCTTTTAACATGTCAAGTAAACTTGCCAGCGACCAATCTCTTTCTGGGATTGCGGCAAAGGTTAGTTATAACCTTCATTCATTTTTATATTTCCTAGAGTGGGGGAGTTTTTGGGGATCCTTGATTACATCACGGAATAATTTAAACGGTCGGACCTAAGCGTACGCTGGTGTACATATCATTTCTTGAATTTTGTTTGATCCATATACCCTAGTGCAGTTGCCATCGTATGCATGTGTGTGAATTGTCTGGTGTATGTGAGGGAGAGTTGAAAACCATTGAGGGGGAGAGTTGAAAACCATTGAGGGGGAGAGTTGAAAACCATTGAAGGGAAAAGTTGTGGAACAAAAAACTGAAAATGGTAACCTATTGGTTTAAATAAGAAAATAAAATGTTTTATCTTTATAATTCACTCATTTTCTTAAACAACGAATCATTCGTAAACGCTCATGTTACCATCTCATGTATCTTCTCTTGATCCTTCCTTTCTGTACGCAGTTGCACGAAGCTGTTAAAATGGGTCCATACCTTGCTAGGAAGCACCTCGAGGCTCAACCCGTGGTGGTGACGGAGGACAGATTCTAGACTAAAGACTAACATCAGCCGCCGTGTGCAGCTTATGAGTTTACTGTTACCGTATGTTGCCTACAAAAGTTTGTTCATATTAACAGTGGGAAGTGTGTTTAGCTGTTAATTCTCCTGAATTTTAAGCTGTGAATTTCAAGGAGAATTACTGCCTTTTCAGAACTTAAATACGTAAAGCTAGACCTAGAGCGGAATTTGGAATTCCATTTAGCATCAAAGACAATTCTCTCAAGTTTCTCAGGATACAAAATTCTCCTTTAATGCCAGTTTTAGGGCAGATATTTTGGTTTCAGTGAAACTAGCGCACAACCAAGTATTTAAATTTTGGTTTTTATGGATAATGGGTGGTCCAAATTTAGAGAGATGTTGATAAATATATCGGTGTCAGTAAAAATATCGGTTAAAACTGCAAAACCATGGAAGCTTTTTAGTCAACATGAAAATAACGTTCGACATTTTCACAACTCCAAAATAAACATATTTGCCTGGAACAACATGTAGGCTTTGTAAAATAACGTGGTAAAAATTTACCTTTTCTATGTTCCATTACTTGTTTCTAGAGGCAGAGCCTTTCAGTCCCGTGGCCGCTAAACAGGCTACAATTCCTCGACAACTCATAACAGCGAGTCCTACCCAACTCGGTCGTCGTGATCAGGTGGCCGCCCTCTTTCCGGCAGCATTTACAGACTAATGTACCGTCAGCCGGCAGGGCCAACCTCCACCGCAGACAAAATCCCACATTTAAATGTAATGTAGGCTGCCCCTTTTTAACAAAATAGTGGTGAAATAAAATTATCAGGGACAGAAGAGTAATTCCAGACATCCAATTCCGCCCAGGGGTAAAATAGGACTTTCATATCCATAGTGGATAAAATTCAGAGTAAGAGCATTCCCTCACTCTACACTCTGCAGAGAGAGAGTGCTTCAAACCATTTGAAAGAGAGAGAGAGAGAGAGATGGCAGGTGCAGTTCATTGCCTATCCCTCCCTTCAAGATTCAGCAAGCTTTCACTCAATGGCCCTTCTACTTCCTCTGCCACTACTCATTCCACAACTTCCCTCAGTTTCTCAGCCACCCTTTCTCCCAATTTCTTCTCCAAAGGTAATCAAAGCTCTCTCTCTCTCTCTCTCTCTCTTGAAATTACTGCATTTTTCTTCTTGGAATCTTGTTTTAACCGTCAAAATTTTGAAACTTTTCCTATTTCAAACATGGGGTTTTCGAGATACGAAGAAACCCAGTTGTACAAGTCCCAGTCGTGTTATTGGGGTGGAAGATTTTGCATTGTGGTGTAAAATTTTGGTTTCTGTATCATATTATCACCAATTTTCCAGCACCTTACAGTGCAGAATGTTAAATCAAAAGAGAAAAATTACATCTTTTTCTCGTCTATTTTCAGGGTATTTGGCTGTGAGCCCACTTCAGAGGCCGGTTCGACATTCCATTGTTTGTGAGGTCGCTACGAAGAAGCCCGACTCTGCTGTGAAGAGAGCTCGGCAGGCTGAAAAGAGGAGGATTTACAACAAATCCCGCAAATCCGAAATTAAAACCCGAATGAAGAAGGTACTTCTCTTTTCGGCAAGTTAATTAGATTTTAACTGATGGGTTTCGCTTCTTTGGGCTTGCATTGTATGTAAAATAAGTATATTCTGGTTGTTTTCTTACATTGTTAACTCATGAGTTTTGCTTCTTTTGGTTTGCATTGTATGTAATATAAGTTTATTCTGATTGGTTTCGGGTTGAAGGAAGTACGTGTCTTGCATTGTTAACTGATGGGTTTTGCTTCTTGTGACCATGTTTGATACTTGGATTCTCATCTAATTGAGCAACCATATCACTGTCTAAACTGATCTAATAATTGAGGTTAACGACCAAGTTCTGCGTTGGGTGTCGTCATTTGGTTGGTTAAATTATACTTGTTCTAAGTTAAGGACATCTTTCCAGAAGTGGATAGGCAATTGTACCTTTACTTCTTAATCCATATGTTTGTCTTGAAGAGCATCTTTGTATAAGTTATGGAAAGGCAATTGTACCAAAGATAATGTATAGATGGTATTTGGTGTAACGCAAGTTGTGCCGGAGAAATTATTTTGCTTAGTAGTTTTGGAGCATCATCTTTTAAAAAACAGAGAGTAATTTCAGATAAAAATGTTAGCTATGTGCTTGTATACTGTAAGGATACGTGGGCTGGTTTATATGTTTGCAGAGATGGTACGAGTTGCCATGAAAGTTTTTGTTTTATCCGGTGGTGTGAAGCCTTTTTTATCCCAACAGGTTGTGGAAGTGATATCTGTTTCTGTTATTGAATGTGTGTTGTTTCCTTCTGTTCTCTGTTATTAAATGGGAAGATAAAGTTTGAAAGACCCCGTTAGCGTTGTTACCTGCTGAGAAAGGAATGGTTAACATTTGAAATTGGAATTCCATTGATTAATTTTTGGCTACCTTTTCCAGGTTTTAGAAGCTCTGGATGGGCTGAAGAAGAAGCCAGATGCTGCACCCGAAGAGGTCCTTTCTATTGAGAAGCTCATTGGGGAGGCATACTCCATTATTGACAAAGCAGTTAAGGTGGGAACTCTGCACAGGAATACGGGAGCACGGAGAAAGTCTCGACTGGCTAGAAGAAAGAAGGCTGTTGAGGTACACCATGGCTGGTACACCCCAACTCCAGAAGCTGCTAGTGTCTAACACAACCCCTTTGTTGGGTCGGCCTTTTGTTTCCCATAACATTTTGCCTTTGTAATGTGTAGCATTTGTCCTTTGAATGTATACACTTCTCTTTTATTTGGTACATGATTAGCCGTATTCAAATCTGGAAGTATTCAAAGTTTAATCATAAAGTCATTTTTCACTGATGCTATAACTTCAGCATAAAGTTTTTCTTCCATGATCCAACAAGAGCCGACGACTTCGAGTGGAAATCTTTACAATGTGAGAAGAACTATGCATCGACGATTGGAGAGAACTCAATCGATCTACTTTTTTTTCGTAGGTTTGCCAGTAGCTACCTGAAACTATACACTCATGAATTCCCTCGTCCACAAGAGGTTCCGGTATGTTAATGAGTTGGTAAGCAAGTTCAGAATCTCCCCCAAAACTCCTCCATTTCTTCAACTACTTCCATTACACACTCGACCATGATCTCTTCTATGAAAGCTATATAAAGTCACCAACGTGTGCTTTTTTCGCTATAACACTTAGGGCTGGTTCGGTATGGGATACCGAACCAAAAACCATGTCCCGATTCCCAAACCGAAGTTTTCGGGAATCCCAATTTCAAGACCGATTCCAAACCAAATTTTCGAGAATCCCAAATTTCGGGAATCTCGAAATAGTTTCGGGATTTCGGGACAAATCGGGATTCCCGAAATAGTGACCAATGCATAAATTGCCTTTAAGATCTACTAAATTGAAGTAACAAAATGACAAAGCTATACAGATTACAGACCAGAAACAAAGCTATAGCTGACTGACCTTATGCTAAATCTCTCGAGCTCTTTTTCAATTAGACGCAATAACTTTATAAAATCTGAATTAGTAGCAAATGATGCAATAACTTTCAGACTAAATATTATGGTAATAACTTACCAACAAGAAAAGCTCTTCAGCCCCATTAAAAAGAAAAATAACAGGTCGAGGATAAACCTATCCAGAATCCACCATTAGCCTTGCTATTTCCAGCATTTATGCTGCAAAAGAATAGAAAAATAAAGAAAATGGCATGAACATGCAAGAAATGGTTAAATTGCCCCAAATTTCAAATAAAATTGTAAACCCCCAAATCCAAAACCCTAGAATTCAAATGCCCAAATTAAAAACGAATTGAAGCTACAAACAGACTTTACCACATCAAGATTACCAGATGAAGACAAGAATATTACCTTAATGAAGAGAGAAGTAGAAGGAAGCAGAGGTGGCTGTATTGATTATCGAATGCACATAAAGTTGTCAAATGCAAAAAGAAAATGGAAGCCTGGAGTCTGGATGTAGTGTGAAGGTAAGGGAGAGAGAGTCAAAGAGTAGAGGGAGAGAGAGAGAGAGATTTGTGGGTTTGAAACTGAAAGGAGTACAAGAGTAGGGAGGGAAGGAAGTGAAGGTGAGGTTCAGAAAGTTTGGTGGAGAAGTCAGAGAGTGAAGGTGAGGTTGGGTTTTATTTTGAATGAACGGCTGAGATTAATTCTCAACCAATCCAAAGGCTTATAATATTGAAAACTATATATACTTTAACTTCGGTTCGGTTTGGG